>PVJH01016705.1:0-49747 GCA_004026705.1 Nesogale talazaci
ATGACTAGAAATACATTCTCTCTCTCTCTCTCTCTCTCTCTCTCTCTCTCTCTCTTTGCACAGACCCAGCTGCTGAGATCATGGCCATCCCAGAGGTGAACAATTGCATACACTATCTTGTCTGATGTCTCTAGTTTTACCCCTCAATTACACAACTGCCCCTTGGACCCGTTCAATTGTGGGCGCTGGTACCCCACATTTATAAATTTTTTTTCATGTATTACCCCCACCTCTGTCTCCTTTCACACACACACACGTAATCTGTTGTTCATCCCCCTGGACAGTAACTCTTTAAAGAAGTAGAAAGCCTTCCTCTGCTACCCTATTAGGTAAGCAGTGGACTCCTAACCATAAGCCACATGATTCAAATCCACCAGCCTGTCCTCAGAAGAGAGATAATGCTTTCAGCCCCTATAAAGATGTACAGCCTCAGAGAGTCAATTGAATCCATAAGTGTTGTGACTGACTCGATAACCTTGGGTGTTTTCATTTAACAGTGTCAGAAAACAATGAAACAGTCCTTTCAAGTCATGGAAGGAAAGTACTTACAATTATATACCCAGTCAAAGTTTTAAGACTAAAGGTAGGATAGAGACAGCTGTAGACTTGAAAATAGAATGTTTTGAAGCTGATTGTAGTACCAATTGTTGAATACTCCGTGAGTGATGGAATAATAGGATATCTGTATTAACTGCAAATAAAATGGTTTTTAAAACAAATAATAAAATGCAATTGACTCCTCGTGTACACTTTTTTAGAAAGAGAGGGAATAAGCTGAGCCCTCATGGCACAGTGATTGTGTGAGAGACTGTGGCCCACAGGGTTGACGGTTCAAATTCAGCAGCAGCTCTCCAGGAGTAAGGCTGGGCTTCCTACTCCCACCAGGGCAGTGATGTGGGGGGAAAAGAGAGAGAGGGAATAAACCAAGAAAGATGAATATTTGGGACTTGGAAGAAACTAGAAATCTGGCGTAGAGGGGAGACGACAAGAATTTGAGAATGAAGATACATAGAGATTAAAGGAGACAGATATGCAACAGGCCGAAGGGTCTCCAGTGTCCAGGAGAGCAGATCCTGGGGTTTAAGGACAAAGTGTTCAAGAAGACAAACTTCTCAATGCAAGACATTGTCTTAAGGATAGAACACAGCACCTATGACCTGAGTGTATTCATTAATGCCAACTATGTGAAAATGAAACAGAAAATAATGTATTAGTTCGTGAGAAAAAGAATTGTTCATTTCAAGGAAGCAAAATGCCAAGGAATAAAAATTTATGGGCCGGGCCCAAACCAGGCAGCCTCTTGCTCCAGTTCCCCACTCCTGCTTCTCCAGGGTCAGACACCCCTTGTTTCACCCTCTCAAAAAGATTTGCTAAGCTTCAAAGCACCTGCCCTCAGCATTTCCCAGAACTTACCTCACCGAGCAGAACATAGCCCCCTCTCCCTAGTATTGTTTCCCAGGGACAAGATGATCTCCCTGGGCCGAACACAGTCCGCTCTCCCTAGCACTGTATCCTAGCAACCGCAGCACCAGAAACCTCTCTCCCCCTTTCCAATCCACCTGACTTTAGCTCAAATCATATATATATATATATATATATATATATATATATATATATCCCACCATCCCAGTTCCAGGGGTGACTTCCCCAATCTACACTCTAGGTTGTGGGACCCCACAGCATCTAAAATACTTCCGCTCCCCTCTCAGGGAAGGTGTGGGACACAGTGGGAGGGGGAAGGAAAGGGGATGGAAAAGAAAGAGAAAAAAATAATTTCATAGTTGGTACACCAAAAGTGACGTGGCATTCCCATTTTGTTTACCATCCCCCCTTGATTGCCAATGAGTGTGAATATTTTTTCAATAGATTGAAAAGTCATTTGTGTTTCTGCGGTCATTAATTGCTTAATCCTGTCCTTGGTGTATTTTTAAAAATACTTCTCTAACTGATGGGAACAGCTCTCTCTCTCTCTCCTCACATATATGGCCCATATGGACAGGTTCTCAGCAGGTGGCCAACACTTACAGCGCTTCCCACTCCCTATACTTACGCTTCTCAAGTCTGAGTGAGCAATGGGACTGAACCAAGTGAGAGTGTCTAAAACAGACAGGTGTTACGTGGCAGTAGGACTTGGGGCCCGGAACTGAGCAGACCGAGCTACAAACACACGTCTCAGTTTCTCGTTGGGTGACATTGGACAAAACATCCCTGTCTCCTCGCCATCCACCTATGCAACAGAGGAATGAAACTTCTAGTATGAAAGAGTCTCCGTGGGGTGGTGGTTCCCGGCTGGGCTGCTCCCTGCAAGGTCAGCAGTTTGAAGCCATCAAGTGTTCCAAGGGAGAAAGATGGGGCTTTCCACGCCCATGAAGAGTTCCTGAGGAGCTGAGTGGAGAGCAAATGTGGTGAGAATGAGCATGGCAACAAATGTGCAAATGTGCTTGACACAATGGATGCATGGGGGGGTTGTGATAAGAGCTGTAGGAGCCCCCCATAAAAACGATTTTTGAAAAGCAAAAAGTTGCAGCCGTAGAAATCCACAGAGGCAGTTCTCCCCTGTCCTATAGGGTCACCGTGAGTCAGCCTTGGCTCAAGGGCAGTGAGTTTGTTGTTGTTGTTTGGGGGGAGGGGGAGAGGGTGTTGTGAGGACTCAATGTGAAGAGTCTCACAAAATTCCTAGCACTCAGTAGGCCGCCAGACACTGTTGGCAGTCTGAGAAGCCAATCTTTAGAAAGCAGTCAAGTTGGTCATTTAAAGGCTCTCCATTAAATATTAAAAGTAAATTCAGTGTTTTGTCCTTGAGAAGCCTTGATTACTATAATAAATATATTTTGTTATAACTGAAGAAATTTTTTTAAGTACATCAGTTCTCTATCACTGTCTCTCCAAAGGAATAGCTTCTAGGTTTCTGGTTAGTAAACATTAGACCCTCCAGACTTCTGCTTCTGCTGAAGCAACCCCCTGCCCCAGCCCCTGGCTTTCATCTCACCTGGCCGCTTTGGAGTTGGCATATGAGGGAGATCCAGCCGGAGACCTTTCTCAGGGATGGCTGAGGGTGCCGAACTCCTCCATAGTAAAATGGCCATGGCTGGTGCCCTGTGAAGAAGGCAGGGGCTGTCCTCTCTGGGAAGCAACAGAACCCACAATGGAGAAAGAGATGATGTGTCCTGGGCATACACTTTGGACCTTCAGTCCCTGGGATCTGGGAGAACCCTTTCATCTATTTAAGGATACAACTTCAGATTTTTGTCACTCAGAATGGTGAGAGTCCTGACACAAGCCCTTTTTCAGCCCTGAAGTCTTGCAGGAGTTTCTTGACAAACAGATGTGGCAAGTCTTAATGCTGATCATTGGTATAGAATCTGTTTCACATTTAACGGGAGCCCCTGGATGGCACCCACAGTTAAGGGTTGGGGACTACCAAGGTTGTCAGTTCCACTCATCCACAGCAACCTGGTGAGCTGTTTCCTAAAGCCTGGAAACCCTCCTGGGTGCAGCCATACTCACTGAGTGGTTGACCCCATGGCAATGGCCCCATTGTCATTGTGGTTATTCACGCTCAAGGAAAATCCATCTGTGACAGAGGAGGACTGTGCACCACTGGGGATTAGAAGCAGACCACCAGACCTTTCTTTTAGGGTATGAAGGTGAACTTCCAATGCTTCAGTTAACAGACAAGATCGTTAACTGTTTGCATCATCCAGGGACTTGTGGGCCTCTTACTGCCTCTTTCTTTTACTGGACCGAGATTGCAAGAAGGAACCCTGGTGACATAAGAGGTTATATGTTGAGCTGCTAACCACAAGGACATCCGTTTGAAACCCCTTGAGATAATAATGAGACTGTCTTCTCTTGTAAAGAGTCACAGGCTCTAACCCGCAGGAACAGTTCTACCCTGTCCTCTGGGGTCTCTGAGTCAGAATAGACTCTATGGATGGCAGTGAGAGCTTTCGAAAGCGTGTCTGAATACCCAAATTCCCACTACCAAGGAGTTAATTCAGGCCTCTAATGGCCCAATGCAGGGAGGGAGCATATGGCCTCATCTTTCTCCCCAACCGACCTTGCAATTAGCAGTCCAATGTTTAACCCACAGCCCTGCCAAGGCTCCTTTCGGACAGACCACTACATTCTAAATGCCTTGGTTGGCAAAGTCAGTGCTGAGTAAGTATTTATTGAGTGGGTGATAGTGCTGTTTTTACTACCTTGTTTCTTAAGTCTCGAACCCCCCCCCCCCCCGGGAACGGCTGGTGATGCCTGCTTTGACTCCCACCAGCACCAGATTCTGTAGTGCAGACCAAGGATAATGAGGCAATTAAAATAAGGACAAATAGCACAAAGACAGCTGTCGTGTTACATTTGGCAATTGACATCAGTGCTAATTTTTCTGTGTTTAATAGATAGGACCATTTGTTTCTTTTATACTTGATTTTTTGGTCATTTTGGGGTCCATTGTCATTTTTACTGGTTTCCTCATCATCCCCTTTCAGACCGCAGCCTGTGCTCAATAGCCTTCAGTTTACTCCATTATGAGTGTAAAGTTGTGATTTTTAAAAGACTCTATTGTAAACAGAAATGATAGAATAGCGAGGAGTGGTTAGACTTATGCAGGGCAGCAGGTGGCAAAGAAGAACTCAGCAGATATGTCACAGCATGCTCAGGAGCAATGGTTTTCTCAGGACCAAATGGCTATAACCAACACTCATTTGTTTTTGTAATTGGGAGTCAGAAGCCGAGGGAAGAAAAAAAATGCAAATCCCTCATCCCTCAAAACAATGGCCTACACACTGGCCGTTACTGGAGAGAGAGTGATGTGAGTGAGTATGTCGGACATTAGGGTCCCTGGCGGCCAAGTTCAGTAGCTCAAACCTACTGGTCCCCCCAACTTACTGCCATTGTGCTGATTCTCACTTATAGCCCCCCTACAGGACTCTATAGGACAGGGTAGAACTGCCTAGATGGGTTTCTGAGACTCGTTTTTCATAGAAAGTTACGTCTTAGTAGGAAATTAGTAGAAAGCCTCGCCTTTCTCCAGAAAAGGTGGTTTCAAATGACTGACTTTACAGCTAACAGGCAGACGGGTAACCCTGCACCCCCAGGGCTCCTCGGTGTAAGGAAGATGAGCCCCTGGGCGCCCATCAAGAGTTACAGCCTGTCAGTTTAATAGAACAGAGCGTTACTGCATTGAGGGAACACTTGCATGGAGGCCCGAAGTCCACCTGCTACCTTACTCCTAAACCTATGAATAGTTCTATTTCTGCTTCATCATATATAAATATATTTACATATGTACATGCCTGTGGTTAGACCTCTATAAATGCCCTTTGTCTCTTAGTTCTCTCCTCTATTTCCTTTTTCTTTCCTCTTGTCCCGCTATCATTGAGTAACTTAAAGTTTATTGTGCCAAAGTGGTCGATAAATATATATGGGGTTAATTGCAGGGCAGAGAGATAAATGGCTAGGTGAACCTTGCCTTTTTAGTTCTCAGGTCTATTGTTTTCTGATGGTCGGTTCAGGGTACAGCTGCCTTAGCCAATTCCCTGCTTCAGCTTGCAAGGCTCACTTCCTGTGAGACCTCCCTGAGGACAAGCCACGTGGACCTCCCCCGATGCAGCCCTGGGTGCTTGAGCAGCCATATGGAGACTCCTGCCAGAGCTGAGATGCTGACACCTTCACTGCTTCGGCTTTCATTGTTGCATGTGTTTTGTGAGATGGAGGAGGACTTTATGGATTGGTGGACTTTATGGACTTGTGGGCTTGGGCAGCACTGGGTTGGGATGTTTTCTTGATGTGCACTTACCCTTTATATAACACTCTCTCTGTGATGAGTTTCTGTGGATTTGTTTCTCTAATGTACTCCGACTAACACAGTCATGCTCAGTCTTCATTTGGGTGCCAGTAATTCCTCTCAGTTACATTGTCCTTGATCAAGTCCTACCAGGTCTCTTATACCTCCTTGTCACTGATTTTGGAGCATGATGCTCACCTCCCCAACACCGTCACTGAAGACAAAGTGGGTGCATAAGCAAATGTGGCCAAGAAAGGTGGTGGTGCCCAGCTATCAAAGGAGACAGTTTTGGGGATCTTAAAAGCTTGAAGGTAAACCAGCGGCCATCTAGCTCAGAAACAGCAAAGCCCACATGGAAGGACACCAACCTGTGTGATCACAAGATGTTGAAGGGATCAGGTATCAGGCATCAAAGAACCAAAAAAAAAAAAATCTATCATTGAGAATGAGAGACTGTGTGGAGTGGGCACCCAAAGACCATCTGTAGGCAACTGGACACTCCCTTAACAGAAGGGTTGCTGGGAGGAGACCAGCCAGTCAGGGTGCAGTGTAGCAATGATGAAAGATATACTTACTTTTAGTTTGTGTTAGTCCAGGTAGACTAGAGAAACAAATTCATAAACATGCAAATGGATATAAGGGAAAGGTTTACATACAAGAGGAATGGAACATTGAGAAAGCATCCCAACCCAGTCCAGTCTAAAATCATAAGTCCAATATTAGCCCATCTGTCTGACACCAGTCCATAAAGTCTCCTTCCTACTCAGGAAGCACGTGCAATGACACCAGGACAATCACAGGCCAGTGGGTATAGAGTCTTGGGTATCCAGCGGCAGTAGAAGCATTTCAGTGCTTGCCGGGGTCTCTCCATGGCTCCTCATTTCCAAGGTTCAATGTCCATCAGCAATACCCATTGGCGGTAGAAGCATCATAGCAATGGCAGGGGTCTCTCTGTGGCTTCCCCGGCCCCAGAGGTCTGGTTCCATCAGGGCAAGCCTGTGTGGTTTCTCTTCTGACTCCTCCAGGTTCCAGGACTCAGAATCTATCAGCATGTCATCATCTCGTCTTGTTGGTAGACCGACTCCAAGAGACTGAGTCAAGTCTCTCTTCTTCAATTGGGAAATACTGTGAGACTTCCCAGAATTCTCAGGAAAAAGCCATGCCCACACAGAGGCCTATCTCCAGATTGACTATCTCCAGATTGATAGACTAGACTCCACCCCTAGACTCCCAATCATGAAATTGACACACAAGTTCTATCATGACTGCCACATAGTTCTATCATGATCCCAATTCTATCTTACCAATCTGGCTAGACCAGAGGATGTACACTAGTACAGATAGGAAATGGAAACACAGGGAATCCAGGACAGATGATCCCTTCAGGACTAGTGGTGAGAGTGGTAATATGAGGAGGATGGAGGGAAAGTGGGGTAGAAAGGGGAAACTGAGTACAAAGATCTACATATAACACCTCCCTGGGGGACGATAACAGAAAAGTGGGTGAAGGGAGATGTTGGCCAGTGTAAGACATGACAAAATAATACTAATTTATAAATTATCAAAGGTTCATGAGGGAAGGGGTAGGGAGGGGGAAAAATGAGGTGCTGATACCAAGGGACCAAGTAGAAGGCAAATGTCTTGGGAATGATGATGGCAACAAATGTACAAATGTGCTTGACACAATGGATGTGTGTATGGATTATGATAAGAGTTGTATGAGTCCCCAATAAAATGATTTTTTAAATAAATTTTAAAAAGCAACTTAAAAAGATTTACAGCCACTCAATATGAGTCAGACTGGATTTGATGGGAGTGGATTTGTTTTGGGCTTTATATCTAGTACTAAAACATAAACTTACTCACAGCTCTAAGAGCTATTTCTGAGAACCAGATGATTCCAAGAAAAACAATTTTTAAAAAACCATTTTATTGGAGGCTTGTGCCACTCTTATGAAAAATAATTTTTAATAAAACATTTTATTGGGAGCTCTTCCATACATCAATTGTATCAAGTATATTTGCACATATGTTGCCATTATCATTTTCTAAACATTTACTTTCCACTTGAGTCCTTGGTATCAGCTTCTCTTTTTTTCCCTCCCTTCCCCCTTTCCTACCCTCGTGACCCCTTGATAGATGATAAATTATTATTGTTATCCTATCTTATAACAACTGCTGCCTCCCTTTGCCCACATTTCTGTTGTTCCCTCCCTGGGGGTGAGAGGGAGTGAATTATGTGTTTATCATTGCAATCAGTTCCCTTTCCTCCCCTTCTCCCTCCACCACCCACTTCTCCCCACTCCCCACCTTCCACCTCCCTCCCTTCCTCTCATTTCTGTTCCTGGGGAATAATAAAAATAATTTTTGGTGAAGATTTCCAAATCAATATAAGTTCCTGTGCAGTAGTTTGCACACAGCTTGACCAGTGATGATGGAGCATTGGCAGTTGTGGGTTGGGCCCTGGCCTCCTAAAGTAAAGGTCAACACTGGAACCTGCCAACCCGTCTGCAGGAGACAGATGAGGCAGTATGTAGCCCTGGATTCTATGAGGCAGTTTTATTCAGTAGTATAGGGTCACTATGAGTCCAAATCAACCCAATAGCAGTGAGTTAGGGTTTGTTCATGATATTGTCTCATGATTTCTGTTCTCATTGTTCGGTGTCTAGATAGATGGCTCTTAATGTTTCTTTTACGTTATCAATTCTCCACCCAGATTAACCGCTATAGACGTCTCTTAATTCAACAAGAGACCCTTTAGATTTAGTTGTAAATTTGTATCTAAAATTACCATAGGGAATTATTTGTTTTATGACCAAATTTTACATGACATCTGTTTTCTTGTAAACTCTTGTGCCATTTGGAATAAATCATTGCTTGGAAATATGCCTTGTGGTTATTCATAAAGCAGAATTAATTTGATTAATGAGACTTATTAAATCCTTACAAATGCCTTTAATCTCCAGGATCTTACCGACGAGATTGTGAGAAGGAGATGTATCTATTGGCACGCAGAACAACTAAGAGAAAAGCATAAGATGGAGAGCTGAAGAAATATGTTTCACACAGTGATGCTGGGCCTCCTGTAGGCTATTTAGGAAGCCATCACTCACGGTAGAGTAGTGAGTAAGACAGAGCCCAGTCCTGGTGGAGCTTATGGTCTCGGAAGTGTATGTTCCACTGGAAAGCATTTGCTCTCTTAGCCAATGGTTTTCAGACTGCTTTGAAGCTCCTTTAAGAAAGGGTATAGGTTCCATACTAGCTTCTCAATCCTGTGTTCCCATGTGGCCTCCTGAGTAACCTTGGGCATGTGCTTATGTGTTGTCTGGATAACCACAAGGTCAGCAGTTCAAACCCCTGGGAGAAAGACAAGTATTATACTCCTTCCCATCAAAAGTTACTGTCTTAGGAATCACTGAAACCCAAAGAAGGGTGAGGATGATCATGGGACCAAAACAAATAAAAGAAGATAGAGGAAAGAAGTAGGAAGCCAAGAGCACTTAAGGAGGTTTAATTACAGTCAGGTACATATGTAAATATATTTATATATGACAATAGAGAAATAGATCTACATGTATATATTTAATAGGTTTAGTATTAAGGTAGGAGATAGACCTTGGGCCTCCACTCAAGTACTCGCTCAATGCAAGAACACTTTGTTCTAGTAAACTGGCATTCCATGATGCTCCTCTTACTGACATGATTGCTGAAGACAAATGTGTGCATGAGCAGATGTGGTGAAGAAAGATGATGATGCCTGGCTATCAAAAGATACAATTTCTGGGGTCTTAAGCACATAAAGGTAAACAAGTGGCCATCTAGCTCAAAAGTAACAAAACCCACATGGAAGAAGCACACCATCCTGTGTGATCATGAGATGTTGACAGGATCAGGTATCAGACATCAAAAAATCACATCATTGTGAATGAGGGGGAGTGCAGATTGGGGACCCAAAGACCATCTGTAGGCAACTGGACAAAACCCTTACAGAAGGGAGGAGACAAGTCATTCAGGGTGCAGTGTAGAAACATAAAACTTTCCTCTAGTTCTTCAATGCTTTTACCCCACCTACCCTCTCACCTATGATCCCAATTATTCTTTACAAATCTGGCTAGACCAGAGAATGTACACTGGTACAGATAGAAACTGAACACACTGGGAATCCAGGACAGATGATCCCCTTAGGAACACTGTTGGGAGTGGTGAACACTGGGAGGATGGAGTGAATGTGGGGTCGAAAGGGTGTACCAATTACAAGGATCTACACAAAACCTTCTCCCTGACGGTATGGACAAGAGCACAGTGGGTGAAGGGAGATGGTGGACAGTGTAAGATATGACAAAATAATAAAAATCTATTAATTATCAAGGGTTCATGAAGCAGGGGGACAGAGGAGTGAGAGGGAAAATGAGGAGCTGATACTAGGGGCTCAAGTGAAAAGCGAATGCTTTGAGAATGATAAGGGCAACAAATGTACAAATGTGTTTGACGCAATGGATGGATGGATGGATTATAAGAGTTGTACGAGTACTCAATAAAATGATTTTTTTTAAGTTGCTGTCTCCAAATGGATGCATAATCAAATGTGGTAAAGAAAGCGATGAAGCCCAACTATCAAAAGCTATAGCGTCTGGGATCTTAAAGGCTTGAAGCTAAACAAGGAATCATCTAGCAGGGAAGCAACTAAGCTCACATGGAAGAAGCACAATAGCATGTGTGATCTGAGGTGTCGACCACAGGGATGCCAGCCAGTTGTATCCGCATGAAATCACCAGGGCTCTCTCAGAGAAAACAGCAAACACAAACCAAGAGATACCATGTTGAAAACAGGTAATGACTCTAAATAAAAGAGAAATGAAAACGTCTGGATTCCAAAATGGGAATGAAAATCACGAGAGGGACACCCAGGAGACAAGGATGACGCATCAGGCCCAGGCAGTATTTTGATGGGCTATAATCTTAGTTAATCCGTAGATTATTCATCAGTGAAATTGAACAGTCCCATCTAGCTCAGAGCATTTAATCATCATGAGGATTCCAAGTGAGTTGTTTAGCATCAGCTTTGGTGTATTTCCTTCTCCCGTGTGCAGGGACACTAGACTCTCAACTGCATCATCAAGAAGATGGTGTCAGAGCTGTTGTGCAAAAGGTGGCCATGAATCAGAGCCAACCTGATTGCTCTGCGGTCAATAACAAGGGTCATTCCCTGCAGTCTCCCCTTTTATAAATGGAAAAACTAAGGCTTCAAAAGGACAAATAACTTACCTACATATGGAAGTAAAGTGTTGTATCATCCTGCTCAAGACTCACACCACTCCCCTTGAGCAAACTCAATGAAATCCTGTGGTTGTAGCAGAATTACTACTGTTTCTTACCTCCCATGTACAATTTAGGAGTCCCCGGGTGGCACAAACCATAACCTCCTAGGCTGCTAACTAAACTGTGAGGGGTTCAAGTCCCTACAGAGACACCCAGGAAGAAAGGTCTGCTGATCAAGCTGCAGGAAATCAATCACCAGAAGCCCTGGGCAGCACGGTTCTACATTGGCACACAGAGTTGACCAGAATCAGAACTATCTCAAGGGGAACTCATGACACTAAAACAGCAGTTTTCAACCTGCAGGTCACAATTCCTTTGGTGGTGGGTTTGAACAACTCTTTACAGGGGTTGCCTAAGACCATCAGAAAACACATATTTCTGATAGTCTTAGAAACCAGACACCGCTCCTCTATTTATCTCCAGGCGGGTCCGCACACATGCAGATACACCCACGTATGAGTACCTGGCGTGAAGACTGTTTCCCATGCTACACCATGCTTCAAGCCAAAATTTCATTTATCTGTAATTAGAAATAAATATTTCACAATATATAATTACATATTATTTTATGGTTCATCACTGTGCTTTAATTATGTTCAATTTGTAGCAATGAAGGTACATCCTGTATACCAGATATTTACATTACGATACATAACAATAGCAAAATTATAATTAAGAAGTAGCAACAGAAATAATTTTATGGTTGGGGGTCACCACAACATGAGGAACAGTATTGAAGGGTCACAGCATTAGGAAGGTTGAGAACCACTGCACTAAATGTATGAGATTGCTGGAAATGAGTCATGCTAAACCATGAATTGTAATCAT
This sequence comes from Nesogale talazaci, assembly GCA_004026705.1. Lineage (NCBI taxonomy): Eukaryota > Metazoa > Chordata > Mammalia > Afrosoricida > Tenrecidae > Nesogale > Nesogale talazaci. The sequence goes on from PVJH01016705.1 coordinate 11,933, forward strand.
TGCATAATAAATGGAGGGAAATACAAATATTTTAGTGATGTTCTTGTGTGTTTCAGATTAGGGTATAATGGCAAAATCTAAAATATCTTTCCCTTGAGACGTAAAGCTTTGCAGGCAAAATTAAGATCAAATCATACTATCCATAAAGCTTTGCAGGCAAAATTAAAATCAAATAATGATACTATCCATCATGGAAGCAGTAAGTAAAAGCTAGATGTAATAATATGCCACCATTTGTGTGCCAGTTTATCATATTGCCATGGCTTGTGTGTTGTTGTGATGCTAGAAGTTATGCCATAATTATTTCAAGTACCAGCAGGGTCCCCTATGGTGGACCAGTCTCAGCAGAGCTTCCCTACGAAGGCAGACTAGAGAAAAGGAAGAGGGGAGGGCTGAGCCTCGGTGGCGTAGTGGTTGTGCGCGGGACTGGCCCACTGGGACAGAGGTTCAATTCCAGCAGTGGGGCTGGGCCTCATACTCCCACCGCTGGAGAGCAGTGATGCCCCCCCCTCAAAAAAAAAAAAAGAAAAGGAAAGGAAGAAGGGGACTCTTCTTCTGAGAAATTAGCTCCTGAAAGTCCTATAAATAGCAATCTATCCTGGTGTGATACAGTGTCTGATGATGAACTCTTCAAGTTAAAGGGTAGTGAAAATGCACCTGGGGAGGAACTGCCTGCTCAAAATAGAGTTGGTGTCAGGGAGGTGGATGGAGCAAGGCTTCCAGGACCTTCCTCTGCTTATGCGGCACAGCTCACAGTGAGAAGGAACAGCTGGGAACATTCATTAAGAACTGGAACGTGGAAGGTATGAAATATAAATCTCGGAAAATTAGAAGCTGTCAACAGTGGAGTGGAACACATAAAGATCAGAGAGGAACTGAAGCATGTTCAACATGCCATGGGCAGTCAGAAAGAGGAACGCATTTGTGGAAAAAATAGAGCCAGAATTTTCCTTAGAGGCAAGAATGGAGACACTTCATTTTACGCCCTCTGGGCTTCCAGAGGGATTAGTTCTTGAAAAAGACATCATGCTTGGTAAAGTACAAGGTCAGCACACACACACACACACACACACACACACACACGCACCCGGAAAGACCCTGGATGAGCTGGATTGACAAACAGGCTGCAACAATGGCTTCACACAGAGGAAAACTCATGAGGATGGCCCAGGACCAGGCAGTGTTTTAGTCTGTGTTACAAGACGCCCTGCGAGTGGGAGCCAAGGCCAACGCACCTAGCTGCAGGAACCACAGCATGATACTGAGTGATCTGGAGATCCATTCAGTGAAAAATGCAAGCACACAGCAAGTTCCCACTTGTGCATGTGGGAATGTGTTAAGAATGGTGTGTGTATTTTAAACCTGTTTAATAAACAGCATTGGTTCAGTAGACCGTTAAAAATAATAGTTGAGTGTCTTTCCCAGTTAGGTCTCCCCAGCGGTGGAAATTCCCATCAACAGTTTCTACATTCTGCACAATCTCATGGCTTTTCACCCAGTTCCATTGTCTATCTCTCCTGGCTTTTGACAGTCTCTTTGTTTTAAATTGTTAAGTGTTGAATTTCATAGAAGTGTTTTTTTTTAAAGAAGCATAGATAGTACTTATGGGTGGTAGTCGCCATTTTTTAAAACAAATTTGTTATTTAGCTTCCAGGTAACCAGAGGGGTTAGTTTCAGATTGCCAAGAATAATATACTTACCCATGTGGATCTCTGGTGGCATAGAGGTTACCAGCTGGGCTGCAGCTGCTCTCTCTGTCCCCACAAGGACTGACACAGGGCAGGGCCGCCCTGTCCCGGAGGTTGCTATCAGTCAGCATGGATGTGATGGCAGTGGGTGTAGTTTGGAATTTTTTTTTTTTTACCAAAAGCTGAACATAAAGTTTATTCCTATGTTATCTAAGTATACAGGAAGTGTCTTTTAATGTCAGAAAAAGCAAATGACTTAAAGAAGGTAGCTGCAATGACATTTATTATAAGAACCAAACCAACTCCAAACCAATTCTAGCTAATCCCACAGAAACCTTCATCTTCCTCCCTAGTGGCAGCTAGCTTGACCCACTGACCCTGCAGGTAGCTAACTGCAATGTGCAACCCACTACACCATTGACTCTATATATGAGGGGGCACCCTAAACTAACCACAATATTTTTTCAAAGCTATGCATTTAATTTTTTTAATAAAATGACCTTTTCACCTTCAAAGTACTCTCCATTACACTCAATACATTTTGTCAAAGGTGCTATTCCATTCTTGGAAACGTTTTTCAATCTGTTCTGTTTGGATGGCTGACAGAACCTCCCTTCGTTCTTTTTTCTTTTTTCTTTTTTACTCTTCTCTGTCATCAAATTGCTGTCCTTCCATGTTTTCAGTCCCTCTGTATTCACAGACGCAAAAAGAAGGAACACAGTGAGGCATGGTGAATAGGGTGCTTGAGGCAAGAGGCATACAGGTGGAGTTTTTTTGTTTTTTTTTTGTGGGGTTTTTGGCCAAAAACTGGTGCCGTGAGATGGCTGCATGAGGAGGTGCACTGTTGTGGTGGCAAGACCAGTGCCCTGTCTGCCACAAATCAGGCCTTTTTTTTTGGCCCACACTGTGACGCAATCTTTTCAGAACCTCTAAGCAGAAAGCTTGGTTAGAAGTCTGACTGGCAGAACTTCAAATGCACCACGAGTCGCCCAGGTATCATCAGTGGACATTTCGCCTTTTTTAAAATGAGACATGAGAAAACCGCTCTTGTACACAAGTCTGTCCTTGTGGGCTGTGTTCAACGGTTCCTAGGGGACTTTTTCCCCAAGCAAGAAACAAAATTTCACAGCCACATGCCTGCTCTCTTACATCGGCCAGCACAAAAGACGAGACTTGCGTGAAATTGCTTTTACAAAAAAATTCACTATGACCAGAGAGAACCTTGCCAAATGACATCACTGGGTGCTTGCCTAGCTAGCAGGTATGTGTGTGTGCTTGTGTGTGGGCCCCATCCAGTGGCACTTTTTTCCTTTGTTTGGATTTGTGGGGGGAGGGGGGTACTCCCACATATAGGATTTTCCAGACCGTCAGCCCTTACACGAGCAGACAGTTCCACCAGGGCTCCTGATAAAGAGAAAGGGCAGGAGAAATGTAGGAGATCAACCAATGGAGAATGTTAACACGACGGATCACACCCTGCCCTCCTTCTTTACCTAAAATAAAATGATATTCAGTTGGCCAGATGGTCTTTAGCTCTGTGCGCAAACCACAGGTTAGAGCTTTTGGGATCTAACCTACTAAACATGACTAGAATAGTTGATACCCATCACTGCAAGTCAGCAGTTGGAAACCATGAGCCACTCATGGAAGAAAAATGGCACTTTCTACTCTGGTATACAGTTACAGCCTCAGAAACAAACACCACCCCCCCCTTCACACCCTACCCTTTACGGTCCCTCTGAGTCACTGACTCAGTGGCAGAAAGAGTACAGAAGCCTTGCTTCCAATCCAGAAAGGAAAAAACAAAGATGGAAAATCTGGTGAAAGAAAGTGGCTGGCGCCAATTTAGTGAAGGATTCCTTTGAATATTTTATGGGGAAGAGAAACTTTATAAAAACAAAAGCAAGGGGGCTGAGTCCCGATGGCGTAGTGATTGTGTGCGGGACCATGGCCCACAGGACTGGCAGTTCAAATCCAGCAGCACTCTCCAGGAGCAAGGCTGGGCCTCCCACACCCAGCAGGGGTCAGTGATGCCCACAAGAAAAAATGAAAGTAAGATATGTGTTATTATTTTCCTATCCCACAATTTCAAGGCTTGAAGACTAAGTAGGGCTAACAGTCTCGGGGACTGGCCTTTGTTTCATCTTGTCTAGGAATTTTAGGTTCTGTCCCCCATTTCTCTCCTGCTCGTTCCATGTAGTTTTAAAGCGTTGCTGTTGTTTTTGTTGTGCGTGTGCACGTGTGTGTTTAGCCCATTATTACTTTCAACCGTGCTTTGAACTGTTGAATCAGTTTTCACTTTTCCTTATGGAAGGACTCCAGAGATTTGTATTCACGTTTAGTTTAAAACCCAGTTCCTCCTAGGTCTTCAAGCCCCCACCCCTTCTTAATGACAACCAGAGGAGCAGAAGCAGAGAATCCCGGCGTGGCCTCCACACGACCTCTTTAAAGTGTTGAAAAACCAGGTTACTTTGAGGACCAGACTGCACCTCCCCAAGCCACAGTCTGTCCAGTGGCCTCGTATGCATGGGACAGTTGGACAGTGAATGAGCAAGATCAAGGAAGAATCAGTACATTTGAATCGTGGTGCTGGCTAAGATTATTCCAAGTAGCAGGTACTGCCAAAAGAACAAACAAATCTGTCTTGGAAGAAGGCCGGCCAGAATGCTCCTTGGAGTCCAGGATGGTGAGACCTTGACTAAGTGATTTGGAGAGACTGGTCCCTGGAGAAGGACCTCATCATGCTTCATAACGTGAATGGGGCAGTGAAAGAGAAGGTCTCTATGGGGTGAGTTGACACCGTGGCTGCAAAAATGGGTTCAAATATAAGAACGATTAGGAGGATGGTGAATCAAAACCCACTTGACAGCACCAAACAGGGTCCCAGGGTCATGAGTCACATCCTGACTGCCTTGGTGGGAAGGCCCGGAAGCAACCTGGAAAACGCCAACCATGGTCCATTCCCACTTCTGTACTCCCACCTGGAACTGATTATTGACCTGTTGTCAGTCAAACTGTGGTGGCAGTTTCCTGGCCCCGCTCATGTCTTTTTTATAGAACGTCCGCAAACTCTGGGGCACCAATGAAACCCATCTCCTTTTTCTAAATGACCTTTCTCCATGTCTTCGTCTTGTCTTTTCAAATAACTGTTCTGCTTGAAATGAAATTTGAGATGTGCAGTCTCGTCTGTACCTCACCCAGAATTCCCCGCCCTGGAAACCCTAGGGGGTAGCTCGAGTGTGTCCGGGGGCCTGGGAGAGTTGGGATTGGCTTAAAGGAATTGATTTTGGTGAGACGTCTGCCACTAGTAGGAAGGCACCTTCTGTAGCGCTTGGAAACCCTTACGACAGCGCCCAGCCCAAAATGTTGCCAAGGCTCTTTAAAACACGGAGTTCAATCCCTGGACCCTGCGAGCCAATTTCCAGCAGAGAGGAACATTCCTTCTTAACATCCTGTTACTATGTTTAGTTCGTTGCCTCCGGGGAAGAGGGCTGAGGGGTAGGCTGGGGAGATGGAGGAACTAGCATTTCACTGTACACAAGTTTGCATTGTGAACTTTGTACCAGGGGCACCTATCACTATAATTCAAGAGGCTGGATGCTCTTTTAAGGGGAGGAGGACTAAGTTAACCTGTATGCATTGACTTAACATGCGCTGTTTGGTTAACAAAGCAAGAGTAATGTTCATAATATTGGAAGGAAAAGAAAGAACCTGACTTGGGTTCCTATGGTAGGGTTGTGGGAGTGGGGAGAAGCATGGAAGCTTACACACCAACCTGCTGTGTGCTGACTTTGGAGGGGGTGGACTGTGGGTTAAGGGGAATCCTTTTGTTACTGCCATTTGTATTATTTTGTAGTCAAAAAATAACATATGCCTGCGGTTATAATAAGCCTGTGTGCTGTTTTTATAATTTGAAAAAGGAAGGCAGAATGGAAGACAGGAAAAAAGAAAGAGTATTTTCTACCACCACCCCCACAATCATATAATAACAGCAGAATGAAGCACCCCACACAGGCAACTCAGAAAAGTACAGGTTTGCTTGACAGTGCCTTCATCCCATCCCACCCCACCCCCCAGACCCATGGCAGGCATATGAAAGCCCTGTGTGTCTTGACAAGTTCCTAGGATAGTGTCTATGTGAAGTACCCCACGAGAGTTGGACGTCCAGGCCCACCCACAGGTGCCTCTGAGGTGGACAAGGGATGTAGATGGAGTGTGGGGGAGTAGGATAGAGAGTAAAGTGTTGGGAAGGAGAGTAGGGGTGGAGGTGAGGGAGCTAGCCAGACTAGAGGACTAGGAGCGAGGGAGGTGGGTGGAGGGGAGGGGAGTTGGGATGGAGAGCAGGGGAATTGGAAGTGAAGCGTGAGGGAGGTAGAGTAAAAGGTAAGGGTTCTGGGGTAGAGGGTGAGGGGAGAGGGGAGGGTGGAGGGGAGGAGAGGGTGAAAGATTGATTGTTTGGGTGGATGGGTAGGGAGAGTGGAGTAAAGAGCAGAGGAGGTGGGGTGGAGGGGAGTGCAGACCAAAATGATCTGGCCACCAAGTTGTGGGTCTGGGTTGTGGATAGGTGGGTGTGAACGTGGGAGGGGCCGCCAAGGCAGTGACATTACTGGGTTTGGTGTGAGCTATCATCCAGAGCTAGTACTTGTTACACACACCCACCTTTGGGCAAAAAGGAAAGTCTCTGTCTTGGTCAAAGAAGATGAAGAGGATCTATGGGAAGCCCCAGATAGAATGGGACTGAGTCTTAGCCATTGGCTCTTCTGCTCTCAAGGTAAGATTGGAAGGTGGGGAGTGGAGGGAGGGCAAGGGTGTGTCCTCCAAACAAATCCAACACAGCCCAACTTATGACCCACTACCCCACCAGTCAGGGTAACACAAATTCTGCTGAGCCACTGCCTTGGAGTTGGTGAGTGGTTTGTATTCTGATATGATGATTCAAGTTTCATTCAAGCTTTGAATGGAGGTGCTTACTATTTTCTCTCACCACTAGATTGTAGAACCTTCATTTAGGGGGTGGGGGTGCCTTTCTTGTGTCCTCAGGATTTGTAGGAAGCTCTATGAGATAAGGGGCACTGGTAGTATAGCGGGTGATGTGTTGGACTGCTAACAGCAAGGTCAGGAGAAACAGGACTTCCACTCCCATAAAAAGTCATAGCCTCCCTGAGCCCCGGTGGCGTCAGTGGTTGAGTGCAGGACTACGGCCCGCGGGCTTGGCGGTTCAAATCCAGCGGCGGCTCTCAGGAGCAGCACTGGGTAGCACCCACGACCACCAGAGGCAGTGATGCCCAAAAGCAAACAAAGAAAAAAAAAGTAAAAAAAAAAAAGTCATAGCCTCAGAAACCCACGGAGGCAATTCAACTCAGTGATATAGTGTCTCTGTGAGTCAGAATCAATTTAGTGACAGTCAGCTTCCATGATATAATAAATATATCACTGGGGTTGTAAGTAAAACAAAGAAAGCTATCAATGATTAAGGAATTTAACCGCATCTAAACCAGAACCAAATCCATTGCCAGTCAATCGATTCTGACCCATGGCAATGATTTTTACAGGATTTCTAAGACAAAATCTTCCAGGAACCAAAAACTTCCTCTTTCTCCAGGGGAGTGACTGATGGGGTTAGCATCCCCATAGGTAACCCACAGTGCCACCCGTGCTCCATCACCTATGAAACCCTTTCTTATGATCATAATTTGATGGAGGAAGGGAAATCATCCATGAGCTTTTATTTTGCTTTGAGGCTAGATCAGGGAGAAAGATGTGAAAATCTGCTTGGATAAAGATGACAGCCTTGGAAATGCTCTAGAACAGAACTACCCTGTCTTATAAAGTCTCTATGAGTTGTAATCAAGTGACAGCAGAGACTTTTTGTTTGTTGGTTGGTTTAGGCTCAGGCAGGGGTGTAAGATGCCCTCCTGTCACAATAATTAAGCTCTTGATGGCTAACTATCAGGTGATGGGGTTCCAACCTGCCAGGACCTTCGATATTGGGGGAAAAGACATGGTCATTTGCTGCTGTGAGATTGTTGTTGATGTCTTGAGTACCCCCAAGTGGATTCCAACTCCTTGTGAGCCCACAGGACAGAGTAGAATGGTCCTATACAGTTCAGCCTGGATTCAAAAGAGGATATGGAACAAGAAATACCATTACTAGCATCAGGTGGATCTTGGCTGAAAGCAGAGTATACCAGATAGATGCTGACTTGCGTTTCATTGACTATGAAAAGACATTCAACTGTGTAATCACAGCCAACTCTGGAGCCTTGAAGAGAACGTGAATTCCAGAACATTTTATTGTGCTCATGTGGACCTGTCTGTGGATCAAGAAGCAGTTGTGAAAGCAGATCAAGGGAATACTTCATGGTTTAAAATCAGGAAAGATGTACATCAGGTGGCTTTCTCTCACTTTGCCCGTGCAATCTGTATGCTGAATAAATAATCAGAGAAGCTGGATTCTATAAAGAAGAATGTGACATCAGGATTGGAGGAAGGCTTATTGCCCATCTCAGTCCTGCAGACGACATAACCTTGCTTGTTGAAAGTGAAGAGGACTTGAAGCACGTTCTGATGAAGGTCAAAGATAGCAACCTTCAATTTGGATGTCAGCCCAGTGTCAGGAAAACAATCCTCACAACTGGACCAACAGGTAACATCATGGTGAATGGAGAAAAGGCGGACGTTGCCAAGGACTTCATCTTGGGTCCACAGAGGTTGCCCTTGGAAGCAGCAGCGAGGAGATCAAAAGGCACGTTGCATGGGGAAAATTTACTACACAAGACCGCTTTCAACCATTGAGAAGCAAAGATGTTGTTACCTGGAAGGCTAAGGTGTTACCTGACCCAAGCTCTGGTGTGTTCAATGCCCTCATGCACATGTGGAAGCTAGATACTGAATAAGTAAGACTGAAGAAAAACCAATTCATCTGAACTATGGTGTTGGTGAAGCATATTGAAAGTACCATGGAATGCCAAAAGAACTAACAAGGCTGGGAAGAAATAGGCCAGCCAAAGATGGGGAAACTTCACCCCGTATACATTGAACATGTTATCAGGAGACGCCCCTCCCTAGAGAAGGACTTTATGTTTGTTAAAGTGATGGGGCATTGAAAAAGGAGGAAAACTCCACTGAAATGGATTGACATAGTGGTTGCAACAATGGGCTCACCAATAAGATCAATCATGAAGACAATGTAGAACATCCATTGTTTCCACCTGTTGTACATGTGGTAGCTATGAGTTGAAATGAAGTTGATATCATCAAACCATGACAGTAACGACAGGGTCCCTATGGATTAACTGGATGGCCTATGGGTAGATGACTATATTTAGACAAGCCCTAGACAAACTGAGGGAGGGGCAGTTTGTCCTCAGGAAGCATAGAATTCAAAGTAGAGGACCACTCATGGAGGACCCAGGGAGGGGGAGTTCATCCTCTCACACTTACCCAAGAACCATGGGAGTTTCCCGGCATATTGATACCATAATGATTTACCAACATAGCCACTTGTCATCTAGTTGAATTCAAAGTTGGGGTCCTGGGACTCTGAGTCAGGACCATGGGATCATGAGTTCATACCACAATCACCAGGTGTGGTTGACTAGAGAAACAAATCCAGGAAGACTCCTATGTGTGTAAGAAAGAGCTTTATGGGCTGAGCCCCGGTGGCATAGTGGTTGTGCGCGGGACTGCGGCCCACTGGGATGGAGGTTCAATTCCAGCAGCGGCTCCACAGGAGCAAAGGCAGGGCCTCCTACTCCCACCACCAGACGGAGGGCAATGACGCTCAGAAAATAAAAAAGAAGAAAGAGTTTTATATCAAAGAGCATTGTATAATAAGAAAACATCTCAGTCCAGTCCAGATCAAGTCCATAAGTTCACTACTAGCCCATATGTCCAAGACCAGTCTATAAGTTCCTCTTCAGACTCATGCAACACGTACCATGACACCGAGTGTAGGAAGATCAGAGGTCAGAGGGTGGAAAGTCTTGTGGATCCAGTGGCGGTGGACATATCTCAGCACTGGTATAGGTCTTCACGAGGTTCCCCCAGCTCCAGGTCTCTGGCGCTGTCAGTGGAGCTCCACGTGGCTTGTCAACAGGAATGTTTCACAAGGAGACAAAGCAGAGAGAGTGTGTGTTCCACCTTCAGGGAGGAAGACAGGAGTTCCCAGAATCCTCAGGAGAAGCCCTGAGCTGATTGACAAGCTAGATTCCACCCCTTCACTCAAGTTGACAGGAGGTTATGTAACTGCCACACCAGTTCTTCAAAGTTGCCTGATCAAAGTCCCAGAACAGATCCTGGAAGCTTTGATAATGCGAAGTAGTGTGTGTGTCGCAATCCCTTCCCCAGCTCCAGCAGTCCTTCTTCTAGCAGTGTTGACTCAGCATTGTGATGGTTTCCTTTGTTTAATGGCACATCATTCACCGCCTGGCTCTGAGTAAGTGGATGTCGTCTTCTGTGCTGTGTACTAGCTGCGTGTTGAGCTCATCAGGGATGAAGGCTTGTTTTGTCTTTGTTCTCTTTAGGGCTTAATCAAAAGGTTTCCATGAAATATGGTTGAATGTGCATCCTTTTTGCCCCCCAAGACATGTTGCTGCTATGTGTCATCCAGTTGTTACCAATTCATGGCAACCCTCTGTACAACAGAAGACTGCTCCTCCCCGGGCCATCCTCACAGCTCTTCGTCATGTCTGAGCCCATTGTGGCAGCCATTGTGCCAATCCCTCTCGTGGAGCACCTTCCCCTTTTTTGCAGCTCTTCTACTTTAGCATGAGTAGTGTGCTTCCCTAGGGACTTGTCACTCCTGACAATATTCCACAGGAAAGTGACCCAACAGAATGCTTGAATTACAGAGCAATATCTTTAATATCACACACAAGAAAGATCAGGATGAAAATTATCCCACAGTTGCAGCACTACAGTGAGAGGGAACTACCAGAAGTTCAGGTCTGCATTCAAATGAGAGCATGGAACAAAGAATATCATTGCTGATGTCATTCTTGGCTGAAAACACATGTGTTGCATTAGTTAAATACTGGAAGCTAATTGTTCAATAGTATCACTCATTAAATCATAGGATAGTCATGAAATCCTCACAGTATAATGTCCAAGATACTAGAAAGCAAAACTGCATGTATAGTATCATTAGGTAGCTAGCATAGTGGACTGGGGTGTCCACTGTGCCTACTCAGAGGTTCGAGCTTCTGTCCAGGAAGGGATGGAACCCCTCAATGGGCTTTACACCTGGATTGGCCCATATGGACCAGGTGAATTCAAGTCAGCCAGTGGAGTCAACCAGGATCGTTGACCACATGTCCCAGCAGAGGAATTGAAAAAGGCAGAATCCAGAGTCTTGAGGCCTCTTCTGCTTCTCAAGCTGCTTATCTTAGATGGTGCAGCCATCTCCCCTGGCTTCAGGACTTCCCATGCGGGGTGAAGTGCCCTAAGTTGCCTGTGTAAACCTGAAGCTTCTTTTACCTTTCATAAAATTCACTTGAATCATGTATCAGGCTTTGGTGTGAATTTTTTCTGGTGAGGAGCCGAGGACCTAGGTATATTTCTCCCACAAGAGAGAGCTCACCTAATGGATCCAAATACTACATTTGAATGCCCAATGTATGAGTCATCATACATGTCTGCTTTATCCTTTTAATAATTCAAAAATAGTCCTTCTATTTATAAGTGTACACTTGTTACATATTATGAAAAATAATAAAATATCAGCTCTAGTCCCACCCAGAGAGGATGAATTCTCCCTGACACATTTAAAATCTCTGAATATAGGACAACCTATTATCTGACCAATGTCAGGTAATAAAAGTCTCTTTCTGAATTCATAGATTTCCCTAAGGTTCTGAAAGATTGCATGTGCCCTCTTAGCTGCTAGCAGAGATTTACTCCCAGGGATAAAAGAGAGAGCCCCAAATAAAAATAAAATCGTATTTGTTTTCTTTCTCATTTTCCCTCTTTCTTTTTCTTTTTGGAGACATTTCTCTGTATATATTTTTTTACAAGTTGGCAATAACAGTCCATGGGAAATGTCTCTTGCTGTTGGTGGGTGGCTTCAGGATACTCGGACTGTCAGTTGCCCTCAGTACAATGGAGGGAAGCACTGCCTATCCCCAGGCCATACTCACTAGTGTGGTTGTATTCTCTGAGTTTTGTTCTCTCTCTCTCTCTCTTTTCCTTTGGTTCGAGATGTCACTAAGTTATCTATTTGAGATCTTTCTTCTTTCTTAATGTATGTATCTAGATAATTGCCTTATCTCAAGGTACATGACCCTTGTCACATCTCTAAAAAAAAACCCTGCACATCTTGGAGGTGGGGAATTACTCTGCCAGAGAGAGCCATGGTATGTGTTAGCGGTGTGTGCTGAACTAGCCCACTTGTGGTCACCTTACTAAACAACTCCACTTCCATTTTCACATCATCTTTGTCCACCTTTGGTCCTTCTACTTGCAAAGCCATCCTTGTCTGTACCACAGCTCCCGTTTATCTAAGGAGGCTGGCCATGTCAGTTCATATTTCCCAAGCTACTAAGTTCCGTGGGTTGGGCTGAAGCAGCAGGCAGCATAAGTGGGGCAGTGACCAGTGGAATAAAGGATGAAGTACAGCACTCCTTCCTGCCCACTCTGCCCCAGGGATCTTCTCCAGAAGCAAGGGCAGAAACGCCACAGTTGATTGCAGCTCCCGTTTATTTATATGGGTCACATTCGTCTTTGTTGTCCCTTTGGAGGAGGTGGGGCTGCGGAAGATAGTTTTGGTTGACCTGACTGTCCTCTCTTAGATTTCTCAGTAGCTTCATCATTGAATTATGGATTCCTTGATAAAGTACATCTGATTCAAATACACAGAATGATATGTATCTTCCTGATTGGGTCCTGACCAATACACTATTCTTTCATATCTTCTCCGTGGCCTAATTCTTCTCTGTCCATGAATGAAATATCAGGTATGAATTTTCCCATTCCTTTCAGTCGTAAGATTTGTCTCATTATCATCATCACAATGGCTAAGGATCCAAAGAGTTTGTAAATGAAGTCTTCTCTGTTCCCTTCAGGCAGGATCTGATCATGTCCCCTGGTCTGTCCTTGGTAGGCCCTGTCCTGGGTTCACTAGTCTAGGAGAGAGGAGATTGCGGAGGGCAAGGATGGAAGCAGATTGACAGGGAGAGTGATGTTATCACGGGGGCTGACAGAAGGCATGCACAGTGCTGGCTTTAGCTCTCATGAGTTGTTCTCTAAGGATTTTACTAAGCTTCTCTATCCCCTGACTCCAGGAATGTCAGTGCCTCTCTCCTAAGGGACACTTAATGTCTCATCTTAGTTTCTTGGTATCTGTCTCACATGAGATCTGTGTGGAATCTCTTTTTCCTTCTGGGCAGTGTGCCTGGAGCCCTGGTGGCCTGGTGGTGAAGCATTTGGCTGCTAATCACAAGGTCAGCAGTTTGAAACTACCAGCAGTTCCAAAGGAGAAAGACTCAGCTTTCTATTCCTCAGCAACCCACAGGGCAGTTCTCCCCTGCCCTCTAGAGTCGCTGTGACTCAGAATTAACTCAGAGGCGGGGAGCCTTTTTGAGAGTCCGTTCTGCTGGGCATGATTCCTCTTCAACAATTCCAGATGGTTCCTTCCTCACTTACATTCTTCATGGGAGTCTAGCTTTTTTTTCTTTAAGTGTTTGATTTTCTTTTTTTTTTTTTAATTTTAATCAATCACTTTATTGGGGGGGTTTTACAACTCTGATAACAATCCATACATCAACTGTATCGAGCACATTTGTGCACATGTTGCCATTATTATTTCGAAAACGTTTTCTTTCTACTTGAGTCCTTGGTACCATCTCCTTTTTTCCCTCCCTTCTACACCGTCCTCCCATCATGAACCCTTGATTGTTTATAAATTACTTTTATTTTCATATTTTAGACCATCCACTGTCTCCCTTCACTCACATTTCTGGAGTTTGTCCCCCTGGTGGGCGGTGAGAGGGGGTGTTGTAGTTGATCATTATGATCGGTTCCCTCTCTCTCCTGTTTCTCCCCCACCTTGCTCCTGCCCTGCTGCCTGAGGCTGAAACTCCTCCCCAGGACACATGACAGCCCCTGCAAACACAGCCAGCCACCTTTCTCACTGTTGCCGTGTCATGGTGGGACACCACTTCTTTCCAAAGACATCTTACTCAATGAAATCTATTGTCTTCCAAACCTTTCTCTCATATGAATGGGTCAGAAAAAAAACAATCCTTCCTGCTCCCAGGGAAGACTAAGAAAAACCCCCAAATTGCTCCAAACAGGTGCTCAAAGGAACTTTTCTTCTCTTGCCTTTATGACCTCAACCCTCTGTACAGGCATTGGCACCAGGTTTGCTAAGGCTGTAGAACCAGTGTGGTCATCTCAGATGACCTCTTAGGCTCTTAGGCTATGGAGACCCTGTCATTTGTCATGGGTTGGGTTTGATTCTTTGCTGCCTTGGTCCAAACTGAGAGATACAACATCTTATTATTCTTATTTAAAGACTTTTAAGTAATCCTGCAGAACCTTGCTTAATCCCAAAGGTAGACACTGACTAGTTCAGGAAATGAAAACCTGAATAGACACAGAGCCTGTGCAGTATACTAACAATGGGAGCAGCCGCACATTTCTGGCCACTCTGCAATCATGAGATGACAGAGAGACCTTCCTCATGGAAAGATCTCTGGAAATTACCACCTCTGTAGCAGTTGATGCCTCTGTAAACCAACAAGCAAGTGCTTGGGATGGGGATTAAGGGTCATTGTCAACCAAGAACACAATGAGTTAAACTATGGATCACTAACTGTTAGAGTTCCCAGGGTTGGACATGCCTAAGTCCTTGGCTTCGCACAAGAAAGAATCACTCCAAAGCCTGGTTTTCGATCCAAGTGAGTTTTTAGAAAAGGACAGAAGCATTACAGTAAATGGAACACAAGCCAGAGAAAGAGAGACTGTGATCTGGCTTCACTGATCTGTGCAGAAACTGCTGGGAGAGAGCTGGTGGTCTCTCAAAGTTTCTGGCTTTTTCAGAGCCTCGGTTGGGAGGCGTGGTCAATGATATTGGTTAGCCCCATTGGCTGAATTAAGTCCACCTGGCCTAGATGGGGTCCCACCCAGGTGTACTGGCTTCCTGTCTCAAAGACCTGAAAGTGAGCATGCTCACTAGCCTTAAGCAGCTTCCAACTTCCTGTGAGAGGGAGGGAGGCTTTGGCATGTAGAGGGAAAACCCCTAGTTTTGCCTCTAGCTACCTAACACATTAAAGACCAGATTTTTTATCTTTTCTTTTTTTTATCTCACATCACAGCCCTGGTGGGAGTAGGAAGCTCAGCCTTGCTCCTGGAGAGCTGCTGCTGGATATTATATATATACTTATCAACTTTTTTAGCTGTTAGTTTTATTGTGCATTAAGCCATAAATTGATGTGGGTTTTTTTTGCATTGAACCATAAACACAAGTAAACTCAGGATCTGCCCACAATGTGCTAGCATAACCAATGCTTGTGAGTTTGGCAGTTCAAATCCACCAGCTGCTCTTTGAGAGGAAGATGAGGCATTCTGCTTTCATAGGGATTTGGAAACCGTATGGGACAGTTCTCCCCTGTCATGTAGGTTTACTATGAGTCTGAGTCAAGTCAAAGGCAGTGTGTGCCTTCCTTAGGAGGGCCAGCTGTTAAGAAAATGAACTGGACACCAAAATGGAGAAGAAGGACAAACTTGACCCCTGTCTGTCAACATGGCATCATGTCTGACCAGCACAACCATCCAAGAGGAATGGTTGGCTTTACTCACGCCTTCCACATCTCTGGAAAAGCCTTTTGCTGTGCATCCCCAGCACAAAACCACACAGGAAAAGGACTTCAGGTAGTGTTGCTTCAATCTGGAGTGGTGATGCTGTGGCGGTCATGTGCTTATGTTAATTTCATGATTGAGATGTAGGGGTGGAGTCTAGCCTATTAATGTGGAGATAGCCATTGAGTAGCCAATGAGACCTCTGTGTGGGCATGGCTTTCTCCTGAGAATTCTGGAAAGTCTTGAGATATTTTCCTCGTGGAGATGAGAAGCTATCTCCCCAGTTGTTGGGAGTTAGTCTCAGAGACAACAAGCAATGGACAAGACAAGATGGCAGCATCCTAGGAGCTGGACAAGCCGGAGGAGAAGCCACACGGCCTTACCCTGATGGAACTAGACCTCTGAAGCTGGAGAGGTCACATGGAGCCCTGCCAGCAATGAGTTGCTTCTACCACCACTTGATGCTGTTGATGGACCCTGAGCCCTGGAAGTGAGGAGCCCTGGGGAAACCCCTGCCCACACCGGAATTCTGCACTCACTGACCTGTGACTTTGTGAGTGGGAAGGAGATTTATAGACTGATTTCGGGCATATGGGTTAATATCGGATTTATGACTTTGAACTGGACTGGGTTGGGATGCTTTCTCAATGTCCTGTTCCTCTTGTATATAAACCTTTTCCTTATATGCATATGCGTGTCTATGGATTTGCTCCTCTAGTCTACCCGGACTAATGCCATGCAGGCCATATACATTCCAGCACAAGTCCTTTTTGCTTAAAAAATTTCAGAAAAATAAAAATAGTCATTTGTGTTTACCCACATGCTCACCATGTTCCCTGTGTTCCATTGCATCCTGTAGGCCTGATTTTCCATCTGGTCTGTTTCCCTTCAGCCCAAAGAACTTCATTTAGCACTTCTTACAGTATAAGCCTGCTGCCACTAAATTTCTCTGCTTTTTTTATGTATCTGAAAATGTTCTAAATCTCTCCTTCATCACCGAGAGCTATTTCCACTGGATTTAGAGTTCTGGTTGATAGATGTTTGGCTTTGCTTTTGTTTTCTTCCTTTAAAGAGTCACTCCCTTGTTTCTAATAATGCCATCACATACCCATCTGTCTGCCATGCCATGGGGGTGTGCATGTGGCCGTGATGATGGAAACCGTGTCGCTGGTGTTTCGAATACCAGCCGTCACCTAGGTTCCAGAGACAATGAGTAAGGAAGATGACAAAAGAATGGATGCAGGCATGGGGGGCCAGCTCAGGGAAAACAGTGGGATCGATGGCCTTGCAGTGTCTTGGGACGAGAAGGTGGCAGGGGAAGGGTGTAGTGAGCAAACAATGCCACCAATAGGAGAGGAACTAGGGAATTACATCCAACAGCAAGCAAGTTGTAGAGATCCCGTGGGCATTAGAGCAACATCAATCCAGCTGAGAGGGAAGTCCTAAGAGGTGGAAGAAGGGGGAACATGATGGTGGGCAGGAGGAAGCAAAAGAAAACAGAGGAAGGCTCTAGGAAGCAAAGTTATAAACAGAGGTATTAACAGAGGCGGATACTTATGTAAATACATTAACCCACAAGAATAGAGGTATTGGCCCATTGGTCTATGTACAATATTTATAAGACAATACACTGAGGTTGTGCACAGACCTTGGGCCTCAGCTCATACCCTCCTTCAACACAAGAACACTTTGTTTTAACAAACTGACATTTTGTGATACTCACCACCCCCAACCCCCCCCCCCCACACCTGGCACAATCGCTGATGGCAAAATGGGTGCATAAGCAAAGGTGGTAAAGAAAGCTGATGGAGCCCAGCTATGAAAAGATACAGCATCTGGGGTCTTAAAGGCTTGAAATTAAACAATCGACCATCTAGCTGAGAAGCAACAAGTCCACGTGGAAGAAGCACACCAGCCTGTGTGATCACGAGATGTCATCAGGACTGGGTAACAGGTACCTGAAGATTCATAACAAACAACACACGAACAAAAACAGCTGTTGAGAATGAGGGGGGGATGGAGCAGAGATCCAAATCTCATCTGTAGACATTGGAACAATCTTGTAAAGAGAGTCAACTAGGGTGCAGGAGCGCACGAATGCATCACACAATATTCCTCTGGTTCTTTGAGACATATCTCTCCCCCCACCTCCCACCCCACCCTCTACCCTAGTTCTGCATCTCAGTCTGGACTGGACCAGAGCACATATACAGGTAAAGCTCATGACACATGGAATCCAGGAACAGGAATGGGAATAGCAGTACCAAAAGGGTAGGGGGAAAGGGGGGCTGGGGAGGAGGAGAGCAAGGGGGAACTGATCATAATTAGAACAACAGAAACCATGGGGGAAGGGAGACATTGGTCAGTAAGAGATATGAAAACAATAATTTATACTCTATCAAGGGACTATGGTGTGGGGGAGGATCTGATACCAAGGCCTCAATAGAAAGTAAATATCTAGAAAAGAATGATAGCAATATATGTACAAGTATGTCTGATACAATTGATGTATGGATTGTAACAAGAGTTGTAAGAGCCCCTTTGTTAGTCTGGATAGACTAGAGAAACAAATTCATAAATATGCATATGTGTATAAGAAACAGGTTTATACACAAGAGCAACTGTACATTAAGAAACTGTCCCAACCCAGTTCAGTCCAAGGTCATAAGTGCGATATTAGCCCATATGTTCCAACAGCAAACTATAAAGTCCTCTACAGACCCACAAAACATATGCAATGATGCTGAATGCAGGAAGATCACAGACCAGTGGGTGCAAAGTGGCTGGTGGTAGAAGCATCTCAGTGCTGGCAGGGGTCTCTCTGTGGCTTCAACAGCTTCTCAGGCTTCTCCTGTGGCATCTGTGTGGCTTGTTCCGGTTCACGGCACTAGGGTAGCTTCCTGTGTCTTGTCCTCAGGGATGTCTCACAGGGAGTCAGGTTGGTCAGATGTGTGTCTCTAAGAGAGTGAACTGAGCAAGACAGTGTCTCCACCTCCAAGAAGGAATGACCACATTTCCCAGAATTCTCAGGAGAAGACCATACCCACAAGAGGTCTCATTGACTATCTCCAGATTGACAGATGAGACTCCACCCCTACACTCTTAATCCTCAAAATGACACCAGATTGGATGACTGCCACAGCCCCCAACAAAATGATCTTTTTAAAAAAAGAATGGATAGGGCTGAGCCCCGGTGGCGTAGTGGTTGAGTGTGGGAGTGCGGCTCACAGGCTTGGCAGTTCAAATCCAGCAGCGGCTCTCCAGGAGCAAGGCTAGGTAGCTCCCACGACCACCAGAGGGCAGTGATGCCCACCCCCCCAAAAAAAGAATGGATGCACTTGAAGTACAGTGTTGGCAATGGCACTGCAAGTACCATGAACTGCCAGAAGAGCAAGGAATCTATCGCGGGAAACATACAGCCAGAATGCTCCTTAGAAGCAGGGATGGAAAGACTGTCTCACATGTTTTGGACATGTTATCAGAAGAGACCAGTTTCTGGTAAAGAACATTGTGCTAGGTAGAGGGGCGGTGACAGAGTGGGGCCTCTTCGAGGGGTGGACTGGCTACAGCAAGGAGCTTCTGTCTCTCAGTTCTTGTGAGGACGGACGGGGCCAGGCTGGGCAGTGTTTTGTTCTGCTTGCATGGGGTGAGGACGACCCAGAACCAACTGGACAACATCTCACGCAATTTCTGAGGAGATGTTTGCTGGTGCTCATAGCATCTTTCTATGGTTTGTGTGTGTGATCTGACTTTTTTTTCTTGGTTGTCTTAAAATTTTATTTCTTCATCTTTGTTTGTCAGCCACTTGACCATCATGTTCCTAGGTTTGAAATTCCTTACCATTATCCTGCTGATATGTATATAATACATTTTGATTCTAGACTGCTTGATAATGTATACCAGTTCACTGAGTTTTTGTGCATTTTCAGATTATCGAATTTTTTCTGTATGGATAAGTCCGCTGACCTCTCTTTACAGCCTTGGACTCTTCTACCAGTGGTGTCCATTCAGGTGGTAGTCCTGACCGTGGATTTCACAGAGCGGTCTTTTTTGTCTTCCTTACAGTCTTCAGATCGTGGCTTAAAAACATCCATTTTCCACTGGTTACACCCACCATTGAGTGTATAGTCTTCAAAAAAAATTAGAAGAGTTCTTTTTTGAGAACATTCCTGCAGATTCCACTCAAGAGACTAACTTTCTTGTGAGAATGGGCCACCTTGTCTGAATTTACCCCCGGTCTCGTCATTCTGACTGGATGCTGGATGTGCCAGGTACATGACCGATCCTCTACCTCTAGAACCTTTCATCTTTCTCTGCAGAAGACAGCATCTTTTTCTGGTGGGCATTAATTATGGCTGCATCGTCTTGAGTCTACAGATAAAAGAGGAGCTAACTTCACTTTGTCTTTCAGTCTAGACAGAGCATAGTGCTTGGTACTGTGCTCCAGTGGATTTTATTTCTAATTTGTTCTGGGTTTTGCCTGGAAAGGACAGGCAGGGTTTGCCAAGCCCTCTAATGTAACAGGATTGTACCATTACATTAGAACTTCAGAAACTGGAAACCTCTGGCTCTGCTGGAGCTCCTCAGGTCTCCCCTGTACATATGCAGTTCAGACATCTGTCAAGAATATCCCCGGTGCCTATGCAGATTTGGGTGATGTGACTCTTCTTCAGAATTTCCACACAATAGTCACAGTGATCTTTGATCTCTAACCTCTCTGTACCAGGCATAGGATGAACTAGAAAATGTCCTTTCGGTGGGGGGGGGGCAGATAAATATGGATCTCAGGGTATGCAATTCCTCTCTCTCAAATATTAGAATCCTTTAGATTTCTGCCTGGCTTTACTTTGTTGATTGCTTTCCAATCGTTGCTTTCTACAGTTTATCGTTATGAACAGGCAGACTACTTGGCTTCAGAATACTGGATATGAGAGTTTGCCCCTTGATTGAAACATTTCGATAGCTTCCCCTTGTTTTCAGCATAAGTAACAAATTCCTCAAGCTGGCTTGAGGGATCTCTACTTTTGGATACTTCCATGATGTTCAAGCTCATTCTATACCTTTCCTCTCCAGCCTTTTAATAATTCCCATCATTCCTTCTCTTCCCATGACAACGGGCCTTCCTCGTTGTTGCTAGGTGGCATCAAGTGGATTCTAGCGCAATGTGACTCCAGCGTAGAACTGCTGTGTATGGTTTTCCACATTGGGACCTTTGGGAAATAGATGACTGCAACTCATCCTAATGGCCTCTGGATGTAGTCAAACTGGCAATAGCCAAGAACTAGCCATCTGCACCATCAAGGCACTTCTGCAAAGGCTGTGCTCCATGTCTAGAATGGGCATACTTTCCAAGAACCACACTCCCCCCGTCCCCAAAGCAACCCCACTCATGACTCAGAGCCCATTCCAGTTTCCACGATCTCTCTGACCAAGTTGACTGCTCAATTCCATCGTTTCATAGCTCCATGTATCTCTCCTTTTCAGTCGTTAGCGCCACTGCGATTCTACGTCTTTCTGTGTAATTCTTCAGTTAACACCTACTTCAGGTATGTCTTAGTGCTCAGAGTGGCATGTTTCCTTATTTCCCAGCTATAGGAATATCTAACTTTGACTACACACTTGCAGACTGGACAAATGGCTTTAAAAACCACTGCAAGGAAACGAGAATGGAGATGACACACTCAGGGCAAGCCCAGAAAGTATGGAATGACAGAACTAGCCTTCAAGTCAGAGGATTATCAGCGACAGGATAAGGGAAAATTCATCAAGTTGGATATGAAGTGAAGCCATCTAGAGAGTGAGAAATTACTTACTTTTCAAAAGAAACATAATATGGAGCGAGCATTTTGAAGACAAGTTTGGCAGTATTTCCATCATTAAGTGATCTGGATGCCTGATCAGTAAAAAATATCTACAAAAACTTGCTTATCAGTACAACGAAACACCTTGCAATCATTGTCTTCCGACCCACTTAGAATCATCCAGATGGAGTGTTTCAATGGACTTTGAATCCATTTGTTACAAAAAGAAAAATACAGCTCCTTCCAATTAATTTGCAAGAACACCCAATTGATAGGAGGGAAGACAGAAATTGACTCGTTGAATTTCAACAAAAACACTTGCATAATTGATGTATAGGACTGGAAAATGAATATGGTTTTATAGTAAGTGCAGCCAGTAATGCACGCCTTCAATTGGATTATGTGGATTCTTGTAAGCTATCTCAGTCATTAAATCAACCCACCCATCTCAGGGGAAAACCAGGTCAATTGCTGAAAAAAAGGTTCATGAAGGCATTCATTCTACTTTGATGAGTAGCAACTGGGGTGTTGAAAGCTCTTGAGCAGTCATTAGCTTGCAAATGTCTCTCCACAGCTGGAGGAAAGAAGAGTGACAAAAATCAAAGTATATGTGGATATCATTGGTCCAATGGACCAATGAACTTCACAGACATCAATCTCCACAACCCTGAAGCTAGAAGAATTAGACAGTGCTACTGCTTTCAAAGAGATCACATTAGAAGTGCCTGAATAGAGTGGGAGAAAAATGTAGAACAGAACTCAAAATCATAAAAGAGACCACTGATATGATATTGATGGGATAGAGACAGTGGGGTTCCTCAAAGACTATGGTCCTTAGTCCCTCTGCGGTCTGGACCTGAGCTCATCTCTGTGTTAGAATAATCAATCCTTTAAGAACACAAGGGCTGCATTTACCCCAGGAGAGAGAGGTAGGGACAAAAGGAGGAATGAAAACAGGATCACTGGGAGGAAGTGGGATAAGCAATACCACATTGAGTGGATTGAAATGGATAATTTGAAAGAAAAAGTGTATTTAAGTTATCAAATGTAAAGCTGATGATCTGCTCTGTAAACCTTCTGCAATATCACAATAAGAAGAAAATGTTCTGAAAATGATGGCAACAAGTGTACAAATGTGCTTGACATGATGGATGGATGGATTATGATAAGTTGTATGAGCCCCCAATACAATGATTTACTTTTTTAAAAAAAATAAGTAAAATAAAATGAAACAAAGCAACCAAGCCCAACCGACTACTATCGAGTTAATTCTGACTCTTCTATCCTATAGGAGAGAGTAGAACTGTTCCTCTGGGGTTTCCGAGACAAGAATTGTTTTCAGTAGCAGATTGTCTCCACTCATCTTCAGAGAGACTGGATGGTTTGAACTACTGGCCTTTTGGTTAGCGGCCCAAAATGTAATCTCTTACAGCACCGTATTACGGAAACTCCTTATTAAAACAACAGAGAAATCAAATTAGAAGCAGGCCCTGAAATAAAAATATCGCCAAAAAAGTCAGCCAAAGATATTGCAAAATAACAGAGTACATTCAACCACACTATTTTCACTAGAAGTTGTTACAGTGTTTTAATGAAGTCCGTCCCTAGAACTCACTTTTGACCTCTTCTGTGTTCACTCTTCACCTAGCACTTCTTTTCCTTTTAGTCTCACAGTTTTAGTGACCATCACTCAGAAGATGATCTCCAAATTTAAGTTCCTATCTTTGAATCTTATATGTTCAATCCTTGAATTAAATCTTTGTGATAATTAAGGTGTTGAGTCAACTTGGGTTGGGCAGGATTCTCAGGGGATTGGCAGTTTAACACCTAGTAATTTCCCATGCCTTTTCCTAACTTAATGTAATTAAGATCGATCAGTTGTAAGCCTCCACAATGAGATAAGATTAGAGTGAAGTGCAACACCCTCACTCAGGGCTTGATACAATTATAAGAAAGCTTCTTTGGGGGTATGCGGGAGTGTGTGCCCTCCTTCCATGGTAAGGTTGCTGTGGAAAAGTTTGCTTTGCTTTCTTGCTGGATCTGGATCCTGCATCTAGCACATCAACCTCTCCTTCTTTGAACTTGAGCCAGTACCTTGCCACATTGCCCGCTTGACCAGGGAGTCATCAGAAGTCTGTCCCAAGTCTGATCTGACGATGGATTTACCTGCTTCTGCCGTCACTGGCTTGTGGTCTTCCAACTTCTCTGATATTGTCTTCATCAGCCTCCAAAGCTACTTGAGTCCGTCTCCAGCTTAATATTTGACCCATGGGCTTGGAACCTGCTTGAACTTGGACTCACTTGACCCTACAACAGTATGAGCTGTTTTCTTGATATAAATATATGTGTGTGTGTGTGTGTGTGTATATATATATATATATATGGTTTTGCTTCTCTAGTGTACTCACATAACATAATCTTCCATGAGGTTTCCAATGCAAGTCCCCAAATAACATTCTCAAAACAGAGTTCATTATTTTCCTTCCCATCACTCCTTGTACTTCTCTTGGTTTTTCTTCTAAAAAGCAATCACTGCGTTTGAAACTTCTGTTCCATTTTCCATCTCTTTCCCTTCTGTGACCTCACACTACGTCAACCTCCAATGCTGGAGCTCACTGCTTTTCTCTCTCTTTATTTTCCTATTGGAACATCCAGTTCCTGTGGCTACTTGTCCAACTTGGTCTCTCATTTTATTCCCAGATCTACTCTGTCATCCTCATCATCAAAAGAAGGAACAAAGATATTTCTGCTTGCTGTATTTATTAAATATTTATTCTACTAATGCATGAAAGAGAACATTTTCTATTTCTTCTTTTGTAATCTACACTAAATTACATATTTATATAGCCTTTAGTTGATTTTGTTGTTGGCTAGGAAAAAGGGAAAAAGGAATTTCCCATCCAGAATGAGTAAATTAGTTTTCCTTAGTGACCCTACCCAGTTAAGGCATGGCCACCAGAACTCTTTTTTTCTTTGAAAGAAAACAAAGTCAGAGGCAAAGAATCTAGGGCGAATTTTGTAGCTTTTGCCAAAAGTGTTATTTTATGTAGGGCAAGATTTGCCTGGATGGAAAAAGCTTTGTGGGTTGAAAGGGACCTCCGGTGCAAAAGGGAGTCTAAACAAGCACATCTCGTCTCACAAGACTGACGGCGCTTGCTCCAGAATGTTCATGATGCCTTTGATTAATTTTAAGTATCCTAAGAAGTTTCTCTCATAAGATTTGCATTAGGAAGAAAGACGGGAACTGGAAATATGGGGAACCCAGAACAGATGAACCCCTCAGGACCGGTGGTGAGTGTGGAGTTACCGGATGGGTAGAGGGAAGGTGGGGTAGAGAGGGGGACCAATGACAAGGATCTACACAAAACCTCCTATCTGGAGGATGGACACCAGAGGAGTGGGCAAGGAGAGATGGCGGGCAGAGTGGTAAGATATGACAAAATAATAATAATTTGTAAAGTATTGAGGGTTGATGAGTGTGGCGGGCATGTGCTTATGTTAATTTCATGTTGAGAGGTGGGGGTGGAGTCTAGCCTGTTAATGCAGAGCTAGCCATTGACTAGCCAAAGAGGCCTCTGTGTGGGCATGGCTTTCTCCTGATCTGTCTGGGAAATCTCATGATACTTCCCTCGTGGAGATGAGAAGCTATCTCCCCAGTTGTTGGGAGTTAGTCTCAGAGACGACAAACTATGGACAAGACAAGATGGCAGCATCCGAGAAGTGGAGGAGCCAGAGGAGAACCCACACTGTTTTGCCCTGATGGAGCCAGACCTCTGAAGCTGGGGTGGCCATATGGAGACCCCTGCCAACGATGAGTTGCTTCTGCTGTTGATGGACCCTGAGCCCTGGAAGCGAGGAGCCATGGGGAGACCGCTGCCAGAGCCGGGATTCTGCATCCACTGGCTTGTGACTTTGTGAGTCGGAAGGAGGCATTATAGACTGGTATCGGGCATATGGGTTAATATCGGACTTATGACTTTGAACTGGACTGGGTTGGGATGCTTTCTCAGTGTTCCATTCCTTTTGTATATAAACCATTCCCTTATATCCATATGTGTGTCTATCAATTTGTTCCTCCAGTCTACCCAGACTAACACAGTGGGGCAGGGGAGCGAGGAGAGAGGGGAAGGGATGAGGAGTTGCTATCAAGGGCTCAGGTGGAAAAGCAGGTATTTGGAGAATGATGACGGCAGCAGGGATGTGAAGGTGCTTGCCACAGTATATGCATTTATGTATTTGATAAGCTATGTAGGTTGTGACATACTAAAATAGAAGTACAGGAAGTTCCTGACGGATTTGTACTCGGTTTTACCCTAAGTTCCTTTTGTGCGCTCCAATGGGGCTGCCCTCAGAATGGTCCTCTCTCGCCATCAGCTGTGAGAATTTCCTTCCCCATCTCAGGGCTTCTTTTCCCTTATCTTCTGGCACCAGAATGGCACGTCTCTCACATATGCAGCTGTTCTTACCTCCTATCCCTTCTGGTTACTCCTCACCCTCTTCTGGACCCTTTCTTCTTTTCTCATTCGGCCAGACACTGGTCTTAGAGCAGACTGACTTCTGTAACATCTAGCCTTAGTGGATCAGTGGTTAAGTGCTTGGCTTCTAACCAACAGGTTGGTGGTTTGAGCACACCAGCTACTCTGTGGGAGGAACCTGTGGCAGCCTGAGTTGACAAAGACAGCAGCCTTGGAAACACTATACGGCAGGCCTGCCCTGTCCTGTAGGATCAGCACACCCCAGAGTTGATTAGAGGGCAACTCGATGCCTGTGGCAGAATGTAGGACTGAATTTGTCCACAGAATGGAGAACCAATAGGAAGAGAGGAGATTAAAGGGGGTGGGGA
Organism: Nesogale talazaci; assembly: GCA_004026705.1. Lineage (NCBI taxonomy): Eukaryota > Metazoa > Chordata > Mammalia > Afrosoricida > Tenrecidae > Nesogale > Nesogale talazaci. Next base: position 38,062 of record PVJH01016705.1, read on the forward strand.
GCGTTTGGGCTTCAAGTGAGAAATGGTGAGACCTTCAAATCCAGGCAATGGCACTTGGATGGAAAACGAGGACTCTAAAGGTGGAGCATGATGTAAAGACTGATGCTGGGGGATTGGGCTTTGACTTAGGACCATAAAGCAGAATAAAAGATGTTTTTGAGACTCAGGGGATGGAGGGTATTGAGGAGGGGGGCGGGGAAATGGAGATAAGATGCAGCATAGGACCAGAAGAGAGAAGAGAAATGCTCATTGCTGCTCCACTTTTGATACCACCACCCTCCCTCCCCCATCAGACTGGGCTTGTGTTTGTAAGGTGAATGACAGAAGTAGGGAAAACTAGAAACAATGAGAGTCCAAAAATACTGAAACTAGTAAGGACTCGGGGTAGGGATGGGGTGTTTGCATGGTCTTCTAAAGACCACCCCCAAACCCGTGGTCTTCTCTATGTATTTATTTATCAACAATTTTTGTTTCCAAGTTGTGCTTCTCTTGTCAACTGGATGTGCAATGGGTCTGGAAGGAGCCCTGGTGGCGTACTAGTTACTCGTTGGGCTGAGATGTGCAAGGTCAGTTGCTCAGAACTACCAGCCTGCTCCTCGGGAGAAAGACAGGGCTTTCTATTCCCATAAAAAGTGAATTTTACATTCCAGGCAGTCTGGCAGGAGCCAGACCAAATCCAGGGATACATATAGCAGCCAACTAAAAAGGAAAGGGGAGAAAAGATAACCCACTGGGGGTGCGTATTGTTCATATCTCCCAGGGAAAGAAGGACCAGATTTCAACCTGGTTCTCCAAGACGTGAATGTAACATACTGGCCTGAAGCAGCGAACTAACAGAGATATCTGAGGGGACGGCCCCAATCCTAACCATATGGATGCACCCCCTCCCACCCACTTCCTGCAGAAGAGGACAGCATGGAAACTACAGCTCAGAGAGGACATGTCTGACTACAGCACCTGGCAGCACATGAAGGGAGAGGAAGAGAGAATGGAACTCATTCTGGCCCACCAAGCTCTGAGGACACTATCCCAGACACTATCTTTTTTGATAGCTGGGTAACATTGGCTTTCTTTGTCACAGTTTTGGAAATTCACAGGGCCAGTTCTACTCTGTCCTAGAAGGCTGATGTGAGTGGCATCAACTTAATGGCTGTGAGTTTGGTTTGTACTGTATTCAAATCATTTTTGGATATGCATAGTGCCTCGAAGTATATTTTATAGTAGAACAAAAATGGTTCCCTATAATTCTAGGAGTTTTGCCTTTTGAGAGTTCACTCAACACAGTAAACCCCACCTGTGATGTTGTTCCAATGGGAAATATGTCTTGTGTTTAAATGAAATTTCTTATAATAAACTTGATTTAAAAAAATTATATTTGTATTTGAGCTTTGGACTAACCATATTCAGAACTAAATGTCTTACTATAAACTTGATTTTTTTAAAGTTCTGTATTTCTATTTGCGCTTCATGCTAACCATATTAAGGATAAACCAGTCAGGGGCACTCCAAAAATGCTCTAACTATACTATTCTGAAACTTTGGCATGATCTTGTGGATGATTCACTGTTGGAAAGTACATGATGGCTATGCATATTTAAAAAGAAAGTGAGAGATCCAGTCAAGCATGTTTTCATGCATCTGTAAATATTTGGCATTATTTAGATAATATCTTGTATTTACATAGAACATGCACCTCAAAGCACTTTTGTGTATCTTGTTCTTTTAATAAGACGCTGCTCGATACAACTGGGGAGGCCTGGGAATGCAGTGGTTATGCGTCAGTCTGCTAACCACGAAGTCAGCAGCTTGAAATCACTAGCTATGCAGTGGGAGGAAGACTAGGTTTCCACTCTTGTAAAGCGCCAAAGAGTGGGCTTTCTACTCTGATAAAGAGTTATAATCTCTAGGGCAGGGAATGGGCTGATACCAAGGGCTCAAGTAGAAAGAAAATGTTTTGAAAATGATGATGGCAACATACGTACAAATATGCTTGACACAAGGGATGGATGGATGGATGGATGGATAGATGGATGGATGGTGATAAGAGCTGTACAGGCTCCAGTAAAATGATTTTTGTAAAGTGTTATAGTCTCAGGAACCGACAAGGGGAGTTCTAATGGGTCCTATAGGGTCCCTATGAGTCAGACTGAACACCGTGGCCATGAGTTTGGTTATTTTTGTTTGTTTGCTTGGTTGTTTGTTTTGGGTACAGTTGGGTTCGAAGATTACTCCCTCGTGGAAGAGAAGTAGCTGATCAGGACACCTAGTAAGTTTGGCACTCTTCAGAATAGCTGTGGATATGCCCCGTATTTGAAGAAGGTGTTGTGTGCCGTTGACTTAAGAGGGCTGGAAGCCAAACCATTCTCCTCTGGGTGGAAATAGGGTCCCCTCCGAGGGAAATGGAAAGCCCTTTGTCAGCTGGCGTGGGGGGCGGGGCGGGGGCGAACGGAGCGTGTGAACTTGGGAAGCCAGCCTTAGCCGCCCCTGCTCTCTGCAACTCTGGGTCTGGCTGGTGTGCATAGGAGGGGAGAGGAAGCTGCCGCCTTTCCCAGACGCCGTTCCTGCAGGGGCTGAGTTGTGAGACTGACCTGGGCATGCTCATGGGTCAGAACTCCGTGGCCGCCAGCTGTGTGAGGAGTGGGGACAAACTGAGTAGAGTTACTGGCAGCTGTTAACCCTGCCAAGTCAGCCTCCGTGTTGGAGCCTGCATTTTGGTGCCCACCTCCCACCTCGTCCCTTCCTCAACACAACCTGGTCCCAGGGTCTAGCCTTTTCTGCCCAAGGCTGGACACCTCTCAGGGAAGACTTTCCTGCTTAACCATTGGCCCCGAGCAACGACGGTGGCGACTCTGCAGCCCAAGCTGAGGGCTCTTCTTCCCAACCCCACTTCCCTGCCTTTCTTTTCCCAAACCTCACTCCCTGGGCTAGAGATTCCCCAGAGGGCACCTTGGTAGAAAGCTCTGGTGACTTTGAAAACCCTATGAAGCATCGCGCTACTCTGACACGAGGGGTTGTCGTGAGTCAGAATTGGGCACAAAGGAACTGGCCTATCCCCTAGTGAACCTTTTGCACTCCTCACCTCACCTCTCCATCTGCTTCAACAGACACAGACATCCATGTAAGAAGGAAAGTTTGGAAGGGATTGGGGGAGTAGACCCAGGAAGGACCCAGGATGGTTCTGGACCCATGCTGTCCTTATATGTTATTCTCAGAGCCTTACTTCCTTTCTAATATTCCTACGATGTCAGAGAATATCATTAACTGTACTTGCTGGCAGCTGGGAGAAATAAGGGAAGATGTCCCACCACTTGGGCAAGCAGAGAAAGGAAGACAGGGCAACTTGAACCCCTGCCATCACAACGGGGCTCCCTTTGCAGCGGAGGATAACAGGATTCCAGGAGCAGTCCCTGGTAATCAGCTCAGAGGAGGTTTCTGCCATCACGCCTGGGTCAACGTGTGTTAGATTTTTGCCAGAAGAACCCAAGAGATGACTAGATTTTATTATTCCCTCTTAACAGAGGAAAGTAACAAAACTGTCATTCTAGAGGTGAAATAGGTGTTCTTTTCAAATTCCATTTAGAAGACCTGGTGGTTTTTCAAGTTAGGCATTGGGCAGCAAGGTTGGCAGTGCAAACCCATCAGCCACTCAGCAGGGGAAAGGTGAGGCTGCCAGCTCTTGAAAGATGTACAATCTCAGAAACCTTATATGAGGTCCCTAAGAGTCAGAATCTACTCCAGGACAGTAAATCTGGGGACCATGGTGGCTCCCCACCCCCAAACTCCACAATTTCAACAGGGTAGAGCTGTTGTCTCACTAGTACCCACAAAACAACTTTGGACACCTGGTCAGGGGAGACCAGTGGAGGAGTGCTGGAAAGGAGGAGGAGCCTGCAGGAGATAGACAGACACAGGGGCTGCAGCAATGGGGTCAAGCCCAACAGCAACTGAAGACCAGACAGCGTTTCAGCCTGTTGTACAAGGGTCACTGTAAGTCAGAGCAGACGCAATAGCACCGACCGGCCAGGAGAACAGGGGTTACACACACACACACACACACACACACACACACACACGATTCTGTACTATATAGTACAGAATAAACACATCAAAACATACATCCATTTGATAGTTTTCCTGTGTACATTTACCAACACTGATTGTATTTCGCCCTCCCTCAGTATCTGAATTCTTCCTGTCCATTAACCTTGCTTCCCGTTCCCTAAAGGGTCCCCTCTTATCTTTCGAGTCACTCTTGTCAACTTGACTCCATAGAGATAGTTCTGAAAAAGAGCGGACTGCTGAAGCCAGACATTATGTACTAGTTGAGCTGCTCTATTGTTTGGTTTTAAAGCTTCAGGAGATACTTTTGGTTTAAGGTGTGAAGACTCTCTCAGGGCAATAGCTTCAGCGGGTTCATCCAATGTCCATGGCTCCAGAAAGTCTGGAGTCTCTGAGAAATAAAAGAATATCTTAATACTCTGGAATAGTTTACTGATTTAGGGGTGGGAGTCAGAACTACAAAGAATGGCATCTTTTTGCCATTTAGATGTCTTGAGTGCTTCTGGAAAGCGCGCGCGCTCTCTCTCTGTTCATTTCATAACGTTTTGTTGTGTTTTGGGTGAAGGTTCACACACAGCTGGTTAGGTTTTATTCAATAGGGCATCCATAAGCTATTCGGAAACATTTTACACAAAGCATGAGCAGGCTCTTTATTTCCGTTGTGATTGTGGCCTTTCCAGTACTTTGTTTAAATTGGACCACAGCAGGTTTTCTGGGGGATAGTTGAGTCTGGGTTCACAGAAAAAGCTACATGTTTCCCCCTCATTTTATTTGTTTCTCACTCATTAGATGACAGAATTTCCCATTAAACTTTGAAGCAAATTCAGCAGTTTTCTAGCATCTCACCTATTTTCTTTAATGGAAGATTCAAGTGACCTTTTCATTCTGAAACTTATGAGTTCAGAGATGTGTTGTCTTTTTTTGATTCATGTAATACTTTGGTATTCTCTGGATTTCTCCCTTCAAAATAAATATTTTTTTTACAGCTAATGCTTTTCTTTCAAATATAAGTGAAAAACAAACAACAAACGACTCCCTGCCATATGGTCAGTTGTGACTCCCAGGCATGCTCTCTGCGACTGTGAAAGCTGTCAATCTTTTTTTTTTTTTTTTGGAACCTAAGCATTTCTTTTATTGCGATTCTAATCAAAGCGACCAAAAAGTCCTAAATGACGCTACAGGTCATCTTGTCCTGTGACACCCACGGGACTCTGGGCCACGGCGACACTCTTTCTACCTAATAGCAGCTGGGTGGTCAGCCCCTGGCAGCAGAGACTCTGGCCTCTGGCACTTGCGGGGGGGAGAGGGGGTCCATACAGAGCACCTCCATAAAGCGGCCGAGAGCTCCCCGCTGAAGCCTCGGAAGGAACACGGAGGAGCATGTGCTTGTGGGCCTCACACTTGCCAGAAGACACAGACACGGTGACAGGCGAACAAATACGAGCGGGTCCTTGCTTACCAAGACAAATCATGAGGCGGAGGGCGGGAAGGGGAGGGAGACATGTTTAAGGCGAGCAGGAAGGACAACAAAGAAAGGAGAAGGAGGAGGTTTCAAAAACGGTGGCAGCATTCACGAAAAAGAGCATGCTAAGGTCAGATCCATAAGTAAACCACAATCCAAAGAACTCTGTCCACGAGTCCCAAGGCATGCATGCTGGCTGAAGAGAATGCAGGCGCATCTGACGACGGCGGCTTCTTCAAAGCAGGACGGTCACGTGTCACTGGAGCAATCACAAGAGGGTGAACGGGACGCCATCATACGTAGCGGGAACCCTGGGCTATCCCGCCTTCCTGTCCACCAGCTGCATCTGCACGTTGGCGGCCATTCCAGCCCCGTAGCCACCCTTGGACTGCATCTGGTTCTGAATGGAGCTCACAGAGTTCATCCCACTGAACAGGTCTCCGGAGCCGACGTGGGCTGTGTGCACAAAGTTGGTTGGCTCCCGGATCATCCTTCGGTCAATCCGCCGCCGCCGTTTAGGCTGGGGCTGTTCGGCAATACAGCAGTTGAAGCACAACCAGAATTCACTCATGGTTACAGTCCCGGGTATCAGTAAGCATCAGTGGAGGTCCCGAAGCTCAGCTCAGGAAGCTCTGGACACTATGTTCTGCAGTAGGGTGAAGGGCCAACGATGTCCAAATAATAATTTTATCACTTCGCTTGAGTTTCTGTTCCTGGGGTTCAAGTATCTTAAGCAGTGTCAGAAGATGTTTTTTGATTTCTTGGTTGCTGGTTTCACGGAAACTTGTCTCTGAACTACCAGGAAGGCACATAAATTGCTGTCTTAACGCAGGACCCATAAATGGCAGTGCTCAGTGGAAGCTGTTCCGTGAAGGTCTCTTCTTATTTGAGTCCAGGTCTCCCTCAGGAATCCATACACTCACAACTGGCCCTGTCGTCGCCTTTGTCTCGGTAGCCTGCTCCAGCCGCAGCCGCTCTCGGAGCTGGCGCCGGGGCTCCGGTCGCCCCCACGCCCGCAGCTCGAAAGCTGTAAATTTTTACGGGAGCAGCCAGCCTCATCAGATGCCTGGGGGATGGCGCAACAGTGCACGTTATCTATGAATGAGGGTGTGTACTTTTCTTCTCTGCAGGGTGTTTTTGGGTAGGCTGCTACATTTGTCTGATTTTAACCACTATTATAAGACTCTGCTAATATTTATTAGTAACATCTTTATTTTAGTATCTCCAGTTTTTGTGGTGGCATTTGAACATCTAGGGTGAAATTCCAATGTCCTTTCTATGTCCTTGAAAGGAACCATGGTGGCAGAGTGGTTATGTGTTGGGCTCCCAACCACAAGGTTAGCTGATCAAAACCACCAGGTAGTTCCTTGGGGAAAAGAGAGGCTTCCTGCTCCCATAAAGAGTTGTAGTCTAGGAAATGGACAGGGGCAGTTTTGCCCTGTCCTATAGCTATGGTTCCTGTGAGTCAGCATTGAGTTCGGCTTGGTTTGTGGAAGTTCTGGAAATAGGCCACCTCCATTAAAGTAAGCACTCTTCTAGTAAGTTACTGCGTTCTGTTTCTTAAAAGCTGTCTCAACTTCTCATTTTTATTATTAGGTCCCACTGGGATTTTTCTTTTTTTCTGGCCCACATCTTTCTTATGCAAAAAATGAAAACAAATGTAAACTACTTACCAGTTTCAGGTCTTGTCTTAACTCATCAACATTTCCCACAGCGTAGCCAGAAATCTTTATTCTGCATTCATCTGGTACACATTCTCAGCTGCCCTGGGCCAGTGAATGAGTAGTTATTGCTAAGTCTGTTTTATAACAGTAAGAATAATTATCCTTGGATTTCTTTTTCATGCTCAATTTTCTCCTGGAATGTATTCCTGGGCTTCATATGTTTTCTAAGGGAAATGAACAGTGATTTTACCGACCTTTATTGTTCTTCAAGCTCTTTACACTAAGCTCTGGGTCTGGAGGAATTTTTCTTTTATTCTCTGTATTATGGGCCTGGAAATCTTTTAACCAGTGTTTTCTAGAATCTTTTTTTTTTAATTCAAAGATTACAGCCTTCAGTATGGATCCCAACTCAATGTAAGGGAAACAAAATCCTTACAACGGAACCATCTTGTTTCGATGCACAATCAATGCCCATGGAAGCAGCTGTCAGGAGATCAGATGACATATTGCATTAGTAAACCTGAAAACATTGAGAAGCAAGGTTACTTTGAAGACTCAGGCACACCTGACCCAAGACCTGGAATTTTCAATCGGCTCATAGGCCTGTGAAAGGAAGTCATGGAATAAGGAGAGCTAAAGAAATGTCGATGCATTTGAATGATGGTGCTGGTGAAGAACATTGAAAGTACTATGGGCTGCCAAAAGAACAGACACATCTGTCTTAGAAGAATTACAGCCAGAGTGTTCCTTCGAGGCAAGGAGAGCAAGGCTTCCTCTGGCCTACTTTGGACTTGTTATCAAGGGAGACCAGTCCTTGGAGAAGGGCATTATGCTTCTTAAAGTACCAGGACTGTAAAAAAAAAAGAAAGAAAGAACTTCGACAGGATGGATTGGCAGAGTGGCTGCAACAATGAACTCGGGCACAGAAGCCATTGTGACGAGGGCACAGGACTGGGCGGTGTCTCTGTCTGCTGTGCACAGGGTCGCTGTGAGTGGGAAAGACTCAATGGCACCGAACAGCAGTCTTTTGGGGATGCTATGCATAGGCCAGGATGCTTTAGCAACCTCCCTTTACCTCTTGCGACCACAGGAGCAGAGCAGTGTAATGTAGGGGCTTGGGGGCGGGAGGGGCAGGGTGGGGGGAGGTTGTAGTATAGTTTTATGAAGATGTTTGCACCCATCTGAAATAAAAGCCTAAAGCAGAATGAATAAGATTTAGCAGCACATGATATAAATTATTATACTATATTATATAAAAGCATAATATAAAATGACTCTTTACTGGTTATTTAGCATTCTTTTTACTGGGATGTTGAAACTTTAAAGCTTTTTCAGTTTGAAAAATGATTTCTAGAATGGTTTTCATCAAATGAATGGATTTATTTCAATAACTATTTGAAATCGCTGAGAATATTAAAAGGACCGTGACCCATCAGAAGAACAAATAAAACTATCTGAGAAGAAGTACAGCTAAAATGCTCCTCAGATGCAAGAATGGCAAGACTTTGTCTTCTGTCCTTTGGACGTGTTATTTAGGAGACACTCGTCCTTGAAAGGGACATCATCTTGTGTGAGTCAGTCAAAGACAATGAAGACCATCAACAAGATGGACTGACAGAGTGGCTGGAGCATAAGAGCTGTGGTGATGGTGCAGGTTAGGGCAGTGTTTCATGCTGTTGTTCACAAGATGACTATGAGTCAGACCCAACTAGACAGCGCCTAGCAACAATAATTTCTTAAAAGAACTTGAACTTGACTGCACTGATTACATGATGTCATGCCAACTAGAAGATCGATTGGAGTGTAGGGGTGGTATTCAACCTGCCCATCAGGTCACAGGCTGATGGTGTCTCCTTGTAGGTGCGGCTTTCTCTTAAGGTATGCCCTAGGAACTGGCCTCCTCTCTCTGTCTTCACCTTCCTGCTGGTGAGCCACTCTGAGACCTGCCAGATCCACCTCCATTGGATCCACAGAACTTTGCACCCACCTGCCGGTGTTCTTCCTGCACCATTGTAGTTAGCTTCCTGGGTCCAAAGAGAAACCTACGAACTAGTATTGGACTTACAGACTTGAGTTGGACTGGGCTGGGAGGCTTCTTTGATATATAATTACTTCTTGAGGGCTGTGGCTCCATGGTGTAGTGGTTGTGCGCAGGACTGCGGCCCACTGGGACGGAGATTCAATTCCAGCCGTGGGGCTGGGCCTCCTACTCCCACCACCGGAGAGCAGTGATGCGCCCCCCCCCAAAAAAAAACAAAAAAAATTACTTCTTGATATCAAGCTTTTCCTTACACAGGTATGTGACTGGAAGAGTTCCTCTAGTCAACCCAGCCTGACATATTGATTTTTTAAAAATTCTCACTCAGGTTGATATTCTAGGAGAGTATTTAACAAATCAAATATTAATCTTGGTTCATATTGACTAACATTCTCTTTCATAATGTGATCATGTATAATTTATATAATTTATATCATACTGGAAAGAAATCAATGATTTCATTTTATTTCCTGGGAGTGGGATAAAAGAAATATTAAAACCACTAAATTCATTTCCATTGCCCAACCTAATGTCTCCTCATCAGCAACAATTGCCATCTGGCAGGAGAAAGGGGTTTGGAGTCCAACCTGTGTCCTCAGGGACACAAATCCACTAACTAGCATCCACTTGCCCAGAGGATAGCTGATGGGTAGGGTGGGAACTGTGTCACCATGGGGGGACTTTCTGTGGAGACCAACAAATAGACTGCCAGGCAGAAAGTCAAGGAAGCCGCCCAAGGAGGGAGCTACTCATTAGGACAGGTTCATGATTCCTTCTCTCTTCTTTAATTTTTTTTCTTGACTCTATTATTTTTTAAATGTTTAAAAATTGGCATATAATTCAGGTACCATATGCTTCTGTGGTTTGAATATATTTTACAAGGTTCATGGCATCATCAGCACAATCAATTTTAGGACATTTTCTTCATTTTTGTGCCCATGATGAGTATCTCCCCATTATTGACTTTAAGGAACTATGAATCTAATTACTGTCTTTTTTTTTTTTTGCCCGCCTCACTCCCCGCCCCCTGATTACTGCCTTTATAGATTGCCTATCCTGGGTTTCATATTTTAAAATAAGCATACAAAAAACCTCAACAGGGACAACAAAATGAAACACAGAAAAGCCTCATTCCAAAAGAAAACTCTTCTTTCTCTCTGCCTCCTCGTACCCACCCCCACCCCTTCCTTCCATGAAGTAGATTGCGATATCTAAAATGCAAGACTTGGAGATATGAGACAGAGAGAGAGAGAGAGAGAGAGACAGAGAGAGAGAGAGAGACTAACTCTCATTTTCTTTTAAAACTTGAATCCCTTGCCCGAGGAGCAACCTCTAGTGGAGACTAAGTGGTTAGTACGTGGGTGGGAGTGGAAGTGGGAGATGGGTGTGTTCCTGGAATGAGGAAGTACATGGGGTGTGGCAGTGCATTGGGTTTCTTTTCCAAAGGTTAAAATTCCCTATTAAGATTTTCCTTATAAATCACTGGTCTCTTTAAAGTATAATTGAGGTTTGGGGGCCTTATTGTGAACTTAGGAGAAACCCTGGTGATGGAGTGGCTATGAGCTGGGCTATGATCCACAGGGCTAGCTCTTTGAAACCACCAGCAGCCTGTGGGGTACGATAGGACTTTCGGTCCCTGTAAGCAGTGACAGTCTCAGAAACTCACTGGGGCAGTGCTACGCTGGTCCAGAGGGTCGCTTTGATTCAGTGTTGGTGAATTTGCTTGTACCGTAAAGGCACAACCCAGTCTGCCATCCTCACACAGCTCTGGCTCCTGGGTCCTGTGCTATTACTAAATGAGTGAAGGACTCCAGACTTTAAGACATTTGAAAGGCACCTGGCCACTCTTGTCCTCTAGTCCATGTTTAGTCTTCATGATTCTCACTAGTCAGCTCATCTTTCCCGTTCGTTCCAGTGAGTCATATTTCTCTAGTACCAGCTAGGGCATCTCAGAGCAGGGAACCTGTTAAGAGTTCCTCAGGGCCAGCAAGACTCTCTGACCTGTCCTGTCCCCACTGTCTACTGGTAGACTCCAAATCCTGCCAATACAATACAAATCATGAACACTCATCTCTCATCTCAGTGATAACAGTATATCTTAGTGTGTATATATTCTCTTTGCTCTTCACAATAACCTTATGAGATAAACAGTACAGCCTTTTACTAATGAGACAGTAACAACTAAATGTAGGGTGTGACTTTTCTCACCTTCAGGTAGCGAACAAATATAAGACCAGGTGTCTAGAGCTGTGGTACTCAACCTTCTTAATGCCATGACCATTTAATACAGTTCTTCATGTTGTGGTGACCCCCAACCATAAAATTATGTTTGTTGTTGCTTCACAACTGTCATTATGCTACTGTTATGAATCGGGAGACCCCTGTGAAAGGGTCATGCAACCCCCAAGGGGGTCGTGACCCACAGGTTGAGAACCACCGGTCTAGAGTCTAGGGGCTTTCAAC
>PVJH01016706.1:0-49805 GCA_004026705.1 Nesogale talazaci
AGATTTAGGGGCAAAGCAGAGACTCCATGCCCTGCTAAGGGTGAGGGTGTCTCTCTGGGAAGGATCCTTTGTGTCTCCCCCCACCCCACCCCCCCGCCCCAATCCCCTTTCTCTCCTGTGTCTGTGTGAAAGTGAAAGCTCTTGTGTATTTTAAAAGGCTATTTACCTAATGCCCCTGGAATTTATTTGCTGGAAACCTCTTCCATTTTCATATTCAGTTCAGACTTTGGCTGCAGCAGATGGGTTATGTAACCTGGGGTGGAAGGAAGCCCACTGGCATCTAGGGTCTTTCCTCTGCACCCCACCCAGAGCTGCTCCTGGGAGGGGTGAAGGCCCCCTCTGGCTGTATGTTGCTGCTGGGAGCTGCTGAGGTGGGGAGCTGGGATATGGAGGTGATGGGGGAAGCTTTGGGCATTGAGGGTAAAAGAGTTGGAAGCGGTTGGTGGGGTCCCAGCAGGGGGAGGACCGCTGGTGGGGACTGTCTTCTCAGAGGTCCTCTTCCTCCTCCAGACCCTCCTCGGCCTCTCTGGGGGCCTTCCCAACAAGACCACAAGCCAATGGCATCCATTGATTGAGCGCTGGCAGGATTTGGAAGTGTTGCCAGCACCTGCCTTTCCGGCTGGCGTGAAGGCTTCCTCCCCACACTCCTGCCCAGCCTTAGAAGTACTGGCCATAAATCCGCACTTTGCTGGCGGAGTCTTGCTTCCACACTGACTTTTCACTGGAGGCCCCTCAGGTTCTTCATGGGAAGACGTTGACCGTGGACAAGGGGAAGGGCTGGTTTCCCCACTCGAGGGGAACTAGAATTGTGATTTGGCAGAGGAGGTGGCACACCAGGAAACAAAGGGTAGATTTTAGAACTCCGGGCTTAGTGATGAAGAGAGCAAGTCACTCAAGGAAGTCTGTCTTTGATCCCTGTGCCCCTACTCTGAGGGATGGACAAACCCTCTTGTCCTCAGACCTCCTTCCTGTTCTCTTTTTCAGCCTCAGACGCCTCCTGTTACACCATTTCTCTGCTACAGCATACTCGTTAATTTCCATGCAGAATAAGATAATATATATACAGTGTGATTACACACACACACACACACACACACTGTATTAGTGCAATTCTCTTATCACATCAGCATATTGTTCAGTTGAAGTTTGGTCATTGCTTATGTTATAGTCAAATAAGGGTATTTCTCGTGGAAAATGACTTTTCGCTGGTGATTGGAGGGCTCAGGAGCCTTCTGTCTCTGATTCCACTAACCCTTAGGGCAGTGGTTCTCAACCTTCCTAATGCCTCAGCCCTTTAATACAGTTTCTCATGTTGTGGTGACCCTCCAAGCATAACATTATTTTCATGGCTACTTCAATACTGTAATTCTGCTACAGTTATGAATCAGGTGACCCCTGTGGAAGGTTTGTTCGACCCCCAAAGGGGTTGAGACTCACAGGTTGAGAACCGCTGCCATAGGGGAAAGGGTGGGTAGAGTCCCTATAAGGCCTGAGAAATCATCCATACCAGTTAACATTGTAGGCCTCACCGAAGAGAAGCAGTTCCAGCCATCTCATTCGGGGCAAGTTAATGAGCTGTTTAACCCATGGCCGGGGAGTGATGCTTTCATAGTCAAATAGCCTTGGGCAGAAAGAATGGTCCCCCAGCCCTGTGGGGCCTTGACATCCTCTGCTTCTCTCTGGGTGGCAGGAGGAGAAGGGAGTGCAGTGGAGAGGGCACACCCACAAGGTAATAAATTGATCTTGTAACATTGGTCCACATCCCTTCTGCTTGCTTTCCATTGGTGAGGACGAGTCGTGGCCACACCTGGCTTAAGAGGCTGGCCGGCGGCAGAGAAGTCCCCTCTGTGATCCATCCCTGCAATGCCGGGCAGGGGTGCACAGGAGAGGTAGAGGTGAACACAGCAGGAGAGCAGTCCAGAACCCAGGGTCTCCTCAGCCTGGTTGCTTGGCTGGAGAGTCATTTCACGCAGGGAAACGAAGTCTCTCGCAGAGGGGCAGTGTTGACAAAGAAGGCTCACGCACGGGATGGGTGCTGGAGGCATGTCAGGGACAGCAGCAACGAGAAGAGACTGAGGGTGTGGACTTGGGTCCTTTCCATCTACCTCGTGAAGATGTGTGTGCTTGTTGGTCTCCCTCCACAGCCTGACCACACCGTGGCTGGTGGGAATTGAGCACCCCATCTGCAAAGGCAAAGCGATCAGAAGAAAGTGGCTTTGGGGACCCACCGAGGAGGTGACAGGGGCAGGGCTTCCAGGGTTCAGCGTAGAGCAGGGCAGGCTGCTGTCGGGGCACAGCCAGCTCCGGTGAGGAAGGAAGGCCTCCTTGCTTTGGGTCAGCCAGGGTTCCCTTGCTTAGAAAGCAAGGTAGGCACAGGCTGATTTGTGCTTACTTACTAAACCATAGTGAAAATGTCCTTTTTATTTTTAACCTCATCATAGAGTCTGCTTCTTTAATGTTACAAATCCAGTGCTTGAGAGAAAGATGCTCCGATGAACAGTTGTGTTTTGTAGCAACATTTTCAAACATGGAAAACGTAAAAACAGAGGCATGTTTTCATTTCATAGCTGCTGCTAATTATGGCCTCCTAAGTGTGAAAGTTCTTTGCATTTTATTAAATAGTCATTGCTTTTGAAAAATCATAGTGTACTGATAAAAGGTCAGGCAATAGTATCACATTTACATTTTCAAAAGTTTTATATTGAATATTGTTATGAAATCACACACACAAATATTCTGCTTCTAGCTATGCCTGGCTTCTTTCTCCCAACCCCACAGCATCTTCCTGTGTATAGAATCAAAGCCTCTTTCCAAATTTCGAATCCCCAGCAGGCACAGAGTACCCAGCAAGCAAGGGAAGCACGGGCTGACTTGTAGTCACTTACTCACCTGCAACTTTCTCACAGGGTGCTCACCACATCAAAGGCCTGGTGGGGAAATTGTCCACCACAGGTGAAATTGTGCACCGAGTCGGAAAGACTGGGAGCTGGCATTACTCAGGCATCTGATCAGAAGCCAGGAATAAACTGCCCTCTCTTCCCCTCGCCGGAAATGGGGAGCCAGCTAAGGGCCAAGCCCAGGCCACTTGGCCCTCAGGCGGGTCCAAGCTGTTGCTGCTGTACATGGGGTCATGGGTGCCACGAAACCTGGGCACGGACGTTGGGTCATTGGTGTGGAGTCACCTGCAGGCCCTGGAGCAGGCACGTGAGGAGGCGGAGCAGAGGTGGGTGGAGACACGGCCTGGGCTCCACTCCTGCCTACAAGGCCAGGCTGTTGCTTTCTGTTTCGTCCTATCCTGGGAGTGAGAAGAGGGTGCCCCTGAGGGGTAGGGAGTTGAAGGGGGTGGAATGACACCCTCTGTCTGAGGACCCCTGAGCAGAGGGAGGGCACAGTGCATCGCTAACATTGTACTCTGTTATCAGCACACTCCTTCAGCTTTTCTCCTGCTGACCTTTCTTGGGTTAAAGAACCCACAGGTTCCCAAACTTATTTGGCCTACCACCTCTTTACAGAAAATAACAAGAACAACAACAACAACAACAACAACAACAACAACTGCTCAGTGCCCTCCCCGGCCCTGGGCCGTTAAGAACCCTTGGACTGCAGCCCACGGTGTTAGTTGGGGCAGACTAGAGAAACAAATCCAGACACACTCCCATGTGTTTAAGAAGCGCTTCATCTACAAGAGCAATTGACTGTTGAGAAAGTATCCTAGCCCAGTCCAGATCAAGTCCATGCGTCCGATATCAGCTCCTATCTCTGATACCAATCTATAAAGTTCTCTTCAAACTCACAAAACACAGGCAATGATGCCAAACACAGGGAGATCACAGGCCAGTGGGTGGAAGTCTTGTGGATCCAGTGGAGGTAGAGACATCTCAGTGCTAGCAGGGGTCTCCATGTGGCTTCTCCAGATTCAGGGCTCCAGCGTAGCTCCATGCATCTTGAACACAGGAATGTCTCACAGGGAGTGAGCGTGTGTCCCACCTCCAGCAAGTTATGTATCTCCTAAGCACCTCCGGATCAGGTCATCAAGCTGAGACCTGATGGACAGGCTGACCGCCACTCCTTCGCTCTTAAGTTTCACCTTGACAACAGGTGACATAATGACCACACCCAGAGTTCAGAAGAGAGTGTAGGTACCTGTTTTTGCAGCCCCCCCCTCCCCAATGGTCCTAGTGTCCTCTGGGGGGGGAGGGCACTATTACCCGCTTTGGGAAAGCTTAAGGAGAGAACTTGAGAAAATGTAAGAGCAGAGTAGGGAGACCACTGTGAAGGGCAGCCTTTTTGTGTTTAACTTCCGAGTGAAGCACCAAAGGAGGTGCTGAGCAGGGTCTAAGGGCATTAATTGGCAGCCAGACAGCCTGGGTTTGAAGCCAAGGGCTCTGCCAGTGTCTATGACAGGTTGACCACAGCGCCCACCCCTCAAGGTCCTCTGGAGGACTAAATGCATGAACACTTACAAAGTCCTTAGAACAGTCCCTGGCCTGTGGGAAGCACCATGTAGAGGTGTTAAGTTTGAGCCCCAAGCCCCAAAACAATGTAGCTGAGGATGCATGTGTCAGAGATATGATGAGTCTGAGTTCTTAGCCTTCTCCTTTAAGAATATTCTGGTTCCTTCTACTTGGCGGTTTCTTTTCTTTCTCCCCTCTTCTCCAACTACGCATTTTTCTTTCTTCTGTCCCTCCTCATCTTCCTCTTCATCATCAACTCTAAGTAGGTAAAGGATCATGGTACCAATGTCTAGCACTAGATGTGGACTTTACAATGTACTATTCTAATTCCTAGGGGAAATGGATATAAACTTAAAAAAACATCTTGTAGATGCCACACTAAACAGTTTGTATAAATTGCATTGAATCTTAAAATAACATAAAACCCCGAGGGTGGGTGTTCTTCGATGTCCATTTCACAGATGAGCAGACTGAGCCTCCCAGTGGGCTACGTGAGTGAGTCGTTTCTGAGTCCAGGATTCAAACCTCGTCTGTCTGAGGCCTGGCTCTTTCCCCATTCCGTCCGGCCTTCCCCTCCCAACCTCCAACGAATGCTGCTGCTTCCCCTGCCCTTTGTGTGTGGACCATCCTTTCATTCCAATGAGTTTTAAACCACCCCGTTCATTGAGAACCCGCTGAGTGTTGACTCCTCTGAGAAAGCAAAAGTGGGTTTGGGAGTCAATTGCGCCCCTTTGAGGAAAGACTGTTCCATTTGGAGGAGGTTGGCTGCTGGGAAGGCTTCCTCACAGGGGCAGGCTGCGTAGGCCGCGCGTGGGCGAGCCGGTGAAGGAAGGGGTCAAGGTGGTGCTCTTGCCACTGCAGCATTGACGCAGCAGACTCACCGTCTCCTGGCTGTGGGGATCTGCGCGGATGTGCTTCACGGCTCTGTTTGCTGACTGCTCCGCCCATTGGGGTGGGTGGGAAACGGCAAGGGAGTCCCCTCTGGCGGCAGCAGTGACTCTGTCTTGCAAATCCCAGGGAGATCTGCAGTCATGGCACCGTCGCCACCTGTCTGGCCACGGAGGCTTGAGGCTGTTGCCGTGCTGTCCAAAGGCTTTCAGCACAGGGTGAGAGGAAGCAGCACTGGGGTCGTGGGGATGGTCCCGGGCCTGGCAGGGCTTAGTTCCCTAGGACACGGGGTCACGGGACTTGGCCGATGCAATGACAGCTAGCGATAGGGAGCCTCGCTCTGCCAACAGCTGGCAGGAGTCGGAGGGTAAATACCTTTCCCCGAAGAAGAAAACACAGTGAGCAAGGCCAGATGAGCAGGACGTGCCGATGGCAGGGACTGTGGATGGCGTGTGACCAAGCCAGGGTCCAGAAACCACAGAGCCAGAACAGCCCACGTGGAAAACAAACGGACTTTGCCTGGAGAAACGACCCTCCTGGTCTGGAGGATGCATGTTGGAGAATGTCAGCGGGGCAGAAACAGTGCCAGGCAGGCCCAGCCCCGTACTCAGCTTCTCTCATTAATCAGAGGTGGCATGGAGGACGCGGCTACTGGTGAAGTTTACACAGGGGCCCCTTGGCCTGGTTTTTGGCTGCTCTTGCGTGAGCAACTTGGTACATCTACTTCTCCATTCCATTGCTTTCCTGGATTGCTGTTTGGTTGGCCAGCAGGGTGACCGAAGTTGCAGGGTGATTGCCTGTCCTCTGCTCTTCTGAAACCCTCTGTTTCAACGTGCTCTCAGGGGTCACTGGGACAGTCTTCAGCTAGGAAGAGACCCCACTGCATGCCCCTTCCTAGAACTTGCTAGGGGATCTTCCAGGGTCTGTAGTGGACACAGGTAAATGTGGGAGATACAGGTAAGTTTGGGAACCCTGGGCATGCCCAGTTCTCCCAGAGGAGGCTGTGGCAGAGGACCAGAGGGACCAAGCTGCCCCAGGGATAGCTGAATGAGACTTTACCTTAGGTGACTGGTAGACATGGCGATGGGCCCAGTCAGGGGAGACCTTATTCCTCAGGACCTGCAGGGGTGGACATGCCAGACAGCCCTTGAGAAAGGGGGCATTGATCACCGTGATTGACATATCACCCCCTCCTAGGGCGACGGGCCACAGAAAAGTGGGTGAAGGGAGACAGAGGTTGGTGTAAGACATGAAAAGAATAATAATTTATAAATTATTAAGGGCTCATGGTGGGGGGGGGGAGAGAGAAGGAAATAAACTGATACCAAGGGCTGAAGTAGAAAGAAAATGTTTTGAAAATGAGGATGGCAGCATACGTACAAATGTGCTCAACACAATGGATGGGTAAATGGATGGATTGTGATACTTGCTGTGAGGGCCCCCAGTAAAATGATTTAAAAAAATTAAAAAGATGTGCCTGGCTAAAGATCCATCTGGAACACTCACCAAGCCTCAAGGAATCAGTCTGCAGAGCTGCCCGCCCAGGGAAGCTTCTACAGAGCGTCTCCTCTAGGGGCCTCTGCCATGGCCCAGGCTCCAGCCAGGTGTGCTGTGGCTTCTCCACATTCTCCCCACCCCCTCCTGAAAGACAGGTGAATGGAGAAGTGGGGAGCACAGCCTTTCTGTCCTTTGCTCCCCACCTCCACCTCCTGTGAAGCAGGCTTCAAGGAGGAGACTTTGAGAAACTGCGACTTTGAATGAAATGTGGAGGGCTTAGTTGTTTTAAAAAACAAGATGACTTGGGTCGGAGTGTACAGAACAAAGTAGTTTTCCATTCAACTGTTTTACACACACGTTTTGGGTGTCGTTAGTTGCACTTCCTTCCTTGTGATAGTAGTCTTCCTCTTTCCTTCCCAGGTCCCTTGAATCCCTCAGTCCTTTTCCGAGGTTTAGTTTGGGGAAAAAACGCTGCTCTTATGACCTTGGAGGAGGGGGCTTGGAAAATGGAATATTTCTTCTTTCTTTTAAAATCATCTTATTGGGGGCTCAGACAGCTCTTATCACCATCCTTCCATCCTTCCATCCACCCATCCACCCACCCATCCATTGTGTCAAGCACTTTTGTGCATTCGTTGCCATCATCAATTTCCAAACATTTTCTTTCTATTTGAGCCCTTGGCATTGGCTCCTCAGAAAAATGGAATTTCCCATGAGTTTTTGGAAGCCACCTCCTACAGTTAATTGTTCTATCGAGTATGTTCCTCATGTGGTTTTGTTTTGTTCATGTCATAGGTGGTTTTGTTCATGTCATAGGTGGCCCTAACAGGTAGGTTCGGTGTCAGATTTGAAGGGTGTCTAAGGGTGACAGGACTGAGAATTCCACCATTCTCTGTCAGATCAGTGTGTCCCATAATTTTTCTGATTTGGAAGTTTGTGCCCCAGTTTACTCCTAATCTGTCTGGATCTTGTGGTCCCACCCAATCAGAACAGGAAGAGTAGTCATGGTAGCTGGGTACTATCTAGTTCTTTTGGTCTCAGGGTCTTAGAAAGTGCAGTTCTGTTAGTCCTTTGGACTCATTGGTTCCTTGAGACTTGGCCTTCTTCACTTTTTCCTCAGAGAGGAAGAGACCAATGGTTGCATCTGAAAGGCATTTGGAGTTTTTACTGTTGCATTGGACTAGTTATTTTAATACTGAAATTAGATTAAGTAATATGTCCAGAATAGTCACCCCCCAAAGTCCTACCTTTGTTCTTGTATTCCATCAATTGACTCAAGTCATGTTAACTGTGGATCTCTTGAGAGTCAGTAACTGCTATCATAGTTGGAGAGGCAAAGAGGTCCTGCTTATCAAAGTATTGTGAATACAGATGCCTGCAGTCCATAGAGCTCAGATAAAGGCAGGCAATGGGGGGACTCAAGAAGACATCCTTTATATTAATGAAGTTTATCAAGCAGAATTCTATAACAAGCCTTCTAATCTGAAGTGAAATATAGAAATGACTTGCTTTATAGTAGGAAAAAGAAAGGAATGCTTGCTGTGGCCTATTGAAAGTTCTTGCCAGCATAATAAAACAAGAAAAATGAAGTTTTAAAAAAGCCATTAATGATTGATAGCATTGTCGACTACAAAATGTAGCAGAATCATTGATAAACTGTGAGATTAATAGGCCATTTCAGAATTTAGCTGGGTCAATACACATGAAGAAACCAATAGTTTTCATATACCCTTGTACTTGATGAGAAGTTGTGATTTTTTTAAAAAAAAATTACAACTCATAATAGCAAAAAGATATAAAATGTATCTGAGAAAAACTAAGAAAGTCTTATAAACAACTTGAAAGATTTGGCTAAATGTCATCCCCC
The DNA here is from genome assembly GCA_004026705.1 of Nesogale talazaci. Taxonomy (NCBI): domain Eukaryota; kingdom Metazoa; phylum Chordata; class Mammalia; order Afrosoricida; family Tenrecidae; genus Nesogale; species Nesogale talazaci. The sequence goes on from PVJH01016706.1 coordinate 8,707, forward strand.
AAATTCAATTTACGTTTAAAGGAAGATTTTTTTGTTTTGTTTCAGAGACCTTGATGAGATAATTTTAGGACTCACGTAGAAAAGAAAATGAACCAAAAAAGGAAACATTAAAAAAAATAGTGGAAGAAGAAACTTGCTTAGTAAGATATAAAATACATATTAAAAAGTAGTAATGAAAACGACATAGAATTAGTATAAAACATTAAAAGATGGAACTATTTCCATAAATAGTTACAGTTACTTTCTCTGTAAATTTAAAATTAGTTAGTAACACTTGTATGAATGCTAGCTAGTTACAATCACCAAGCTGTGTGTGTGTGTATGGCTTCTTTTACCAATCATAGCAGAACTCACTGCTGTCAAAGTCAAGTCCAGCTGACAGCATCCTGTGCGACAGAGCACACCTGCTCCATGGACTTTCTTGATGGAAGCAGAGTCCTCCATCTCTCATGAAGCTTCCCTTTGCCATTCCAACTGCCAACCTTTCGGCTAACAGCCCACACCTAACCCACCGCCCCACCGGGGCAACTATGTCTAACCTAGTCTTGACCAACCCAGTCCCCTTGACATTGCAATTCAGTAATATGGAGCACATGAATCATGTGGGCGCAGTCATCACCACCCTCTGCGGCCAAGTTTTCCATTACCCTTATCAAGGGCTGGGTGCTTCCTTCCTCCTCCCCACCCTCACCCTTGGTAACCACGAATCAACTTTGGTCCCTGTGCACTGGCCCATTCTAAATGTTACCCAGAGGAGGGAGCGTTACAAAGTTCACAGAAACACAGAACAAGAAGATCACAGAAGATGTTGATACTCCCTCACAAGTAGGATCAGAGGGTATTTGTCTTTTTGTGACTGCTTGGGTTCAGACTCAGCAGAATGTCTCTCTAAAGCCAGTTCTTCCTAAATATTTCCTTTCTTTCATAGGTGTTAGATTTGGGGGAAAGATACTGATTCTCTTCTTTTTCATGTCCCCTTCTTTTATTGTCAGGCATACTTTTCTAGTAATTGGCATTTTCTGGTCTTTGTCAAGGGGGATCTGTTCCAGAGTTCATGGATTGAAGCGTTTTTCTTTTACACGTCAGCATTCTGTACTTGGGTTGGTGCTTGTGCTTCAGGTGTGCTTAGTGAACCGTCATTCCGTATGTCCCGAGTGCGGTCGTGATTGTAATTTTGCTGTAGAGGAAACAGGAGAGGGCATCAGTAAGTTATGTAATGCCAAACCCAAACCACAGCACTGGCTGTTCAGTTGATTCTGATTCACAGCAATCTTCTAGTAAAACGACCCCAGGGGGTCTCCAAGTCTGTATATCTTTATGGAAACAACTGCCACCTCTTGCTCAATCTGAGCAACTGGTGGGCTCGAACTGCTGACCTTTGGGTTAGCAGCCCAATGCTTGATCACATTGCCACCAGGCCTCTTTTGTATAATGTCAGATAGTCGTGATTGGGTAGAGGTGGGGCAAGGGTCCATTCTACTCCACCAGTTGTGATCTCAGCCACAGCCTATACTATTCTCCTGTGAGCTTCTTATCCTAGAGTTGCTCTGTAACTTGCCTACCTCCCATGTGCGACTCAGAGGAAGCTAGTCACCACGGGCTCTCAGATGGACGAGGGCTTTCAGCTCTCTAGTTACAAAGGATGAATCCTATATGTATTCTGACCACTCAAGTATCATCAGTATATTTAAGATTCATGGCTTCATTATATGGAGTTTCGGTGGGCCAACAGCTGTGTGCTCAGCTGCAAACAGAAGGTGGGTGGTTCAACCCCACCCGAGGTTCTGAAAGAAGCAGAGATGAGCTGATCTGGTCCTGTAAAGACCATAGCTGCCAGCATTCCGTGGGAAAGTTCCCCTCAGTGACCCAAGATCACCAGCAGCCAGAGTCACCTTGATAACATGCAACCACAGCACATGCTGCCTCTGGTGGGTCAGTGGTAGGAGACCTGTGTTTGAGTCCTGGTCAACACCAACTCAACCGCAGTGAGTCAGAATCCACTGGGCAGCACACAACAACAACAACAACAACAACAACAACACATGCCTCACACCTAGGTGCACCTGGTCAGTGCATTTCATGCACAGTCTCCATCTGTTTGTCAGTAGAAGCTTGTCTGTTGTTAGGACGCGTCACAGGTGTACATAGAGCCTCTGGTTCAAGACTGATTAGGAAGGAAGAAAGAGCTAATCATCTACTGAAAACCAGTCCCTGGAAACCCTAACCATATGGTCTGGTCCACAACTGATCATGAGTAAGCAACATGTGGCTTCCTTGTGTGTGGGGTGGCCATGAGTTGGGGACCAACTTGATGGTGACCAAAGATGGCAACACCAAGTTTTTCATTATCCCCCGACTCCAGTGCCGAGTGGTTCTCCAAGCCAGGTGATCCTAAGAGGAAAGTGAGGTTTCCTTAGGAGTAAGAGGTGCTATTAGCACTGACAGGAACATCTCAAAGACATGCTTGAAAAGTGCTGTGATTCTCAGTAACTGCCAAGGGGCCACGCAGAAGTCGACTTTGCTTCCCCATCTACACACTGGGCTGCCCCCTTTCCTCCTTTATGATGTGCCAGTGGGATGCAACAGTTTCTAAAGGAGGGGAAGAAGCACCAGCACAGAGCCGATTCCCGTGACCCGGAAGCCAAGCATGCTCACTCACCCGCTTTTTCAGCCTCTCTGACTCTAGCCATCCCCACTACAGCCTGCTGTGTTACTCTAGAGGGGTTGGTATGGTAATTCGTTGCAACAACCCTAAAGAACTCCCAGATCATGCTCACTTATGAGGTTTATTGGAGGGGGATGGGGGGAAGGAACAGGTTCTAATTGAAGATCAGGATCAACTAGAAAGGAACAGGATAAGTCTCAAGAAACAGGATGCAATTTTCCAATCAGAAAAAGTTCCAGGCCAAGCTCACTCTCAGAGCATTTTCAGCTACGCCATTCTGTCCAGCCTCTGCCTCAGGCCCCAGCCTCTGCCCTGCCTGAGAAAGTGTTATTGCTTGTTAGCTCTGTTAATACACGCCCACAGGCACCTTATCCTATCAGCGTCTTCCTGACTGAAACACTCAGCTCTCTGATTCTGCAGGATTCTGGGCTCTCAATCGCTCACTCAAATTTCCTACAGTCATTGTTGCCACTTTTGCTGTCTCTTACATTATCCATTGTTACAGCCCTCTTTCTCTCTTCTGGGTCTAGAAGGTTCTTAGCACAGGGGCCCCAGGTCCAAAAGATGTGTTCCATTCTCAGCTCTTCTCGTTGGTAGTGAAGTTCCTCCTCAATCTCTGTGGGATTGGCTTTTTAAGTCTAGCAGAATGGCAAAACTGACCAACCCCTTCGATAGGTCACAGCCACTTAGTTTGCATGCAATTGCCCAATCTCTGTACCAGTTAACACAAGTTAGTTGCATAGTAAGCTAAACAATAACTGCAAAGTTGTGACTTACCGCCACAGCATCGTAGCAAACCCAGGGACAGAAAGGCCATTCAAGAGAGAAGTCCATTGTCCTGCAGTCAGACCCTGGGAGATCCTACAACTCTTTCTTTGCCAGACAAGGTTACCCAGGCTCAGCTAAGCGAATTTCCTCAGTGCAAGTATTATGACTGGGAAGTATTCATAGTCAGGGTTTCTGACCCCCAGAGCCCTGTTGTCTCTACCCTGCCCTAATTTTATCTTGGTGGCATGGGGATGGGAGTAGAGGACCCCAGTGCTGAAGAAGGATCAGACATGTACCTGATCCCAGGTGTGTCTGCATCAAGTCTTCACAGTTCACACTGCCCACGGGTCTTGTGTTGGACTTGAGAGGCAGACTACCGAGTTTCGCCAGGACACGGATACAGGAAACAGATGGGCAAGTATTTCTATCGCATGCGGGTTCCTCTTTGTTTCCACCATCCACTCAGTTCTTCAGCAGAGACGGGTACTATGTAAAACACATGGCACACTGCACTGTTTGTTTTCTGAATGCTATCTGAAGTCCTTGAAGTTTCCGAGATTGAAATGAACAAGGAGCAGGCAGGGCCTGGCAGCTGGGTATGGACAGTACTGAGGGTGAGAGAGACATGAACGGAAGAATGAGGAATGGGTTTGTCAGACTGTCTTTTCTGGGTGTCTAGCGTTTCTTAAGGCTCTGGCTTCCACTCAGGTCCAGAGTTAGAGAAGTTATGCTTGCCAGATTATCAGAGGAAACCAACCTTTGATACATTCATCACAGGTTCGAGTAGGCACAGTTGCACAGCGATAATGATTAATTATTATAGTAAAGGTATAGAGGGCATGAGAAAGAGAAGAATAGAGTCAGACACATATTATGGTAGCATGCTCACCTCAACCCTGTTTGGTGGTCCATATGGAGAGAGGGTAAGGAGGAAGAGGTGAGGACATGGAGGAAGAAAGGAAGAGGGGGAGGAAGAGAGAGAGAGCGAGAGAGAGAGAGAGCGCTAAATTCTTTATTCTGCCCAAATCTCATCTACCCTTTGGAGCCATAGAAAGTCACTCATCACAGAAAGGGGTTGTACAATCAGCATACACATCAGAGGAAGCGGATGAGCTAGGGGTGTACACGTAAAACCAAGGAGGAAGGACTAGGGGTATACATGTGACAAGAAGGGCGGGACCTTAGACTCAATGTGGCAGCCGAACCTAGATCATCCTTGGATGGGCTCGGTCGCTTTGTCTCCTATAAGGCGGTACTCTATTGGTATCCTTGAGTATCAGAAGGGAGTGGACTTACTTTAGGGTGGGACAGCCTAGCCAGTCTGATTGCTATGGCTAGCTAATAACCCTTAGGGAGAATAGCTTCTGACCTGCTTTGGTTGACTTCCAAGTGTATAGTCCTATACACTTAAGGCAGCAGCTTAAGTGCAGGCAGCTTAAGTTAGGCATATATTTGGGGGGAAACAATTTGAGAGAAATTGTTGTTTCCCCATACCAGATTCGCCGTAGAAGTAGATTTATTAAATGCAAAGTCTCGCCTTCTGGTGTATTTTTAAAAAACCAGTGGCACCATCTATATAATTTTCCTATTGCGTCGAACTGGAGGGTGGCAGAAAACAGGCTGCTCTGTGTGTCTCAGCAGCGCCAGCCACGCACTGGGGGAAGCCCTGTGATGGAAGCCACTGTCTCGCCGGAGGGTTTCACACTGAGGGCTTTGTGTCTCCTCGGGGAGTGGTGTAGGAAGTCTGCGTGACTGGGGTCTGCTCGGCCTTGACGGATGATTCCTCTCGACTGAAAAGCCCCTCTCTCTTCTTCACTCCCTGGAGCTGAGACCTGAAAGAGGTCGCTCTTGGCTCTGGCTCTACAGCTCAGTGGCTCCCGCGGGCCCACCCGTTGGCAGAGGCCGGAAGGAGAGTCCTCTCCCGATGTTGAGGGAGCGTGTGTAGACTGGGTGCGCAGGCGGTCAGAGGGGCCCCTCCTCCTGTCTTCTGTGGATGTGCTGAGACCTGTTGGGGCAGGGAGGGGTCTGAGAAAGCTTGCCGCCGTTGCCTTCATTTACTCTGCTCACTGGCTGAGTTTGCCTTTGAGCCGGGTGTCGGGTCTTCTTCATAAAGCGTTGTTGTTCGTGGACACCAGGTTGGTTCCCACTGGTGGCGGCCCCACATGCGGCACGTGGAACGGCTCCACGGGGTTTCAAGACTCTGACCTTGGAGCATCCGACTTCCAGGCCTTTCTCCCGAGAGTGCATCACCATCTTTGCTGCCAAGAGTCAAGGGCTTACCCATCTGGTCCACCCAAGGACATCTTCAGAGACCTCACCACCCAGTGAGACCAACAGCCCACGCCTATAGAGTGGCCTCCCACCCCTGACTCCCCGTGGTGTGAGTCTGCACCCTGTGCTGCCCCAGAGGGTGTCCCAGGGCTGGGCTTTCCAGCAGTCGACTGCCCGGCCTTTCTCCCAGTGCACTCTGGGGGGACTTGAACTGCCATCCCTTCAAGTAGCAGTCAAGCGCGTGAACTCTCTCCACCACCCATGGTCTCTGGCCATCCAACAGGTGTGCTGGGGCATCCGCGTGTGAAAAATAATCAATCAAGGTGCCCGACGGTCACAGGTGTTTTATGGGGACAACTGAAGGGTGTTCTCAGGTGGCCCAGTGGCAGCTAACTGCAAGTCGGCAGTTCAAAGCCGCCACAGTAGACAGTAGCTGAGACTGTCTGCTTCCATAAAGGTTGACTGTTTCAGAGGCAGTTCTTTCCATCCTTGGGGGCTGCTGCGCATTGGAATCGGCTTGTCAGTGCTCCGTCTTGGTGGGAAGGGAAACAACCAGAGGGAAACGCTGGAGAGGGAGAAACGCATGTGGTGGTGTAGGGCAGGAGGGGGCGGGGCATGGCAGCAGGAGTATGATGGTAGAGGGAAGGAGTTCGGTGGAGGATGGGGACGGTAGGAGGTGGTGTGATGGAGGAGGTGAAGGAGTGGGGTGGAGGAGGGGGACCATGGTGGTGGTAACCTTGAAGAGTTCAGTGGAGCCAGTTCACGGGGGGCCTGGTGGGTAAGGCTGTTCAGTAAGGAGTCTGGGACGTGTTTATGTTTAAGAAGGTGACTTGGGTGCCTGCGTGGTGATGGACTGCAGAGGAGTGGGGAGCCAGAGAGGAGAGCGTTGTCCAGAAACCGCCATGCCCGCTGTGGCCTGGCCTGGGCTCTGCTGTGCCTTCCTGACCCTGCCGTTCACCTGCTTGCCCCCCAATAAAATAGGGACAGGTATTTCCTCACGTGGCTTCTTGGAAGTTATACAAGTTCAGAAAGCTCCACAAAGCTGGACCATATGCTGACCTGAGCTCTCCTCGGGTCCATGTTGAAAGGAGGTCACCTCCTGCAATATTGGCAGGATCACTCCTCTGCTCCAGCAGGAACAGCATCTCTTACAGCGATGGAGCAAGAATGAGGTGCTTTTGTGTCTCGGCGGCCATCAATGTCTCTCTCTCAGGAGGGTGGCTGGGTGCAGCATCGGGTGGTATGCGCCTGCTGTGAGTGGGGTCCTCACTTGGAAAGAGTGGGTTGTTGGACGTTTTAGCTTCATGTCTCTGCTGACCGTCCATGAGTGGTGGCAAGAGTGAGATTCAGTGCATGCGGCTATGAGGGATGTGCTCCCCTGGCAGGGAGTGCTGGTGGGCTTCTCTCCTCCCTGGTCCGGCGATGGCGACATTCTGCCCCCGAGTTCCTCAACTTTGTAAAGACCATGTCATAGAACACTTAAATGCAGCTTCAAACAGAGGAATGCTGTCTTTCATCACGAGGTCCGGCCGTTTGGAATTCCAAGGAAATATCCGGTTTCAATTGCTGTTTTCTGCCCTGGCACCAAGCAGCTGCAGGGATTTTCTGCCATCCATGAAGGCTCATGTTTTCCAGGGAGACCAACTTACAAATGCTTGCAGGGTGGCCCTGTCCACTAGAACGTTCTGTGGCAGTGGACACGCCCTTGGTCCACGTTATCGTCTCTAGCTAGGTGTTCCTTCTGGGCTCTTCAATGTGGTCGAGGCCATCACTAACCACCACCTCCACCCTCACTTGCTGTTGCCTGGTCAAGTCTGATTCCCGGCCAGCCTGGGGGGTGGCATAGAACTGCCCACCAGGGTTTCCCAGGCTGTCAGGCATTGTGGACACAGACGGCCACAGCATTGTCCTGCAGAGCAACTTTGGGATTTAAGCTCTGCGCCTTTTGGATTGCAACTGAACCCATTAGCCATCGCACTACTGGGGTTCCGAGTGCCCCTGAAGTTCAGAATTTCTAAGTTGATGTAGATTTCGGCGCCAGTGCCACAGAGGTGGCCCGTGGCAGTCTTAGATAGTGCAGCTCTGGCGGAAGGCTCATCCTGGCTCCAAGGTGCCCCCAAGGATAGCATGTACACGATGAGCTCAGTCTCTCTCCCATGTCCCCTGGGTTTCTGTCCCTGGTGTTCTGAGGGATGCTGTCATACATGTTCTTTGTTGGACTGCTCCAGAGGCTCACCTTTGCCGTCCACACCACTGACCGTGGGGCGAGAGGGGGGCCATGCTGGACAGGGGTCACTGAGAGAGCACCCACAGAAGGAAGTGAAGTCTCCTCTTGGAATGCTGTTCCGACCTCTGGCTGTGTCCCATTGGATCAGAGTGGTCGCTTTGACTGTGGAGGACAGCAAGCCTACAATCAGGGAGTTTGTCCTTTTCTGCTCTTGGGGGTAAATGTTGCTCTCCCTGACGTAGACACTTGGACGCGGGTGGTTTCAGGGCAGGTGTCCCTGACCATCATGAGGGATTTGGGACAGCAGGGCAGGGGCAGTGACGAGAGCTGAGCTGGTGGCACCCTGGGTCTTCGGTGCAGCCCCTCGGTGTCTGCCGTTTCCATGGGACATAGCATTTTCAGGCCTTTGTTGCGTGACTGGGTGGGTGAGTGGGCTGACAGTACACCCCAGAACCAGGACACACATTGGATTCCAGAGTTTGGATAGCTAAAGTTATCCATAGAGGAAGGAATCAATGATCATTCTAATTTTGATGAGAGCGTAGTACAGGCCCACAAGGGGGCAAGGAAGTGGGGAGATTGCCTTGTTCTCTTGAGTCTGTAGGCGAAAAAAGAAATAGCCAAGCTGCTTTTCAGTTGAGCATTAGTCATGAATACCATCTAATTCTTTCCCAGTCTGGAACTCCATGTCTGGGCCAGCCGGGCTCCCTAATTGGCTTAAGGCATCAGCATTCAGTGTGTGGAGCAGGAAGATACATCCGGTAGATATTTGAGAAATGCCGGAGGAAGGTGTGACGGCCATCAGCCCAGTTCTGTGTACAGTCTAGAGGAAGAATGGAGCCCTGGTGGCATGGTGGGCTATGCATTGGCCTGCTCGCCGCAAGGTCCGCGGTCTGAAAACATCAGGCACTCCACGGGAGAAAGACGAGGCTGTCCACGACTTTCAGAAGAGATTGACAGTCTCAGACACTCATAGCTGCCCTGCATTACAGGGTCGTTTTGAGCCAGAATGTTTGTCTTCCTTCGAGATATGGAATATAACTCTGCAAGGAAGAGTGGGTGAAGATGCTTCGTGCGACCCACCAGAGAAACGGCACGTGCTAAGCTGCGAATGAAGTCAGAGAGGCCAAGGTCTTATGAAGATAGGTTTTGTTTTTAATCAACCTTAAAGGAACCACCTTTAATTTGGGGCTAGCACCGGTCTCCTCACTGGTGGTCAGACCCCAGACTGCTTTCCTCCCTGAGCAAGCAGAAGTTTTTCAATGACAGGTGATGGTTTGAGTTGCAGCCTTGGGTGTTTCTGCAGGCCACAGGCAGTTCCCACTACGGAGCTGAGCTGGTCTGCTTCTAACAGGTGGTCTGTGTCTCTCTGGGGTGTTTTTCCTGGTTCTATTTCCAGAATGTGCTTTTAAAGATTACAGTCAGAGTCACCTTGATTTGGGATGGCAACCAACTGGTTATGCCACTGACTTAACGCTGCCTCCCGGTGGCCTGTGTCAGAGTCAAACTGTGATTTTCCGTGGCTTCTCAGTGGCTGAGTTTTTCAAAGTAGAGCACCTGGACTTTCTTCCAAGGTGTTTCTGAGCAGACGTGATCCTTACCCTTTCTGTTAGCAGCCAAGCACATGAACCATTTGTATACCGAGAGGCTCCTGGGGAGAGTGCTAGCTTATAGTCAAAACTTCAAGCAGTTATGCTTCCTGTGTTGATCTGGGTAGACTAGAGAAACAAATTCATAAGCACACATATGGGTAGAAGGAGGATTTGAAAAGTGGCAAAGAGAACTGACATAGAACACTAACAGGGACTAACAGCAGAGAACAGGAATTCGTTTCAGGTGCGCTGGCAGTCCACCAGCAGCCGTCCGTGGGTGGCACTTGTGTGAGTTGCCCACTGCTGCCATGCTGGAAGCGGTGCCACCGACGTGTCAGTGCTAGGGGCTACCCACGGTGGGCAGACTTCCAGGAGCTTCAACTGAGGTGAAAAAGAGATGCTTGACCATCACTTCCTTCAAAGGGGCTTATGGACTTGCACCTCAGAACCCTGTCCGACTGGTTCGTGTGGGACAAGGCAGCAGGCGCGGTCACTGGAGGGGGCTGTTCTGCAGAGAGGAACAGCAGGCCTCTGAGGGTGACACTTGGTGAAATGAATTGGACCCGTGGCCTCCAGGAGCGACTCGAACCTGCTGATGATGGTGACCAATCATACACACACACACACACACACACACACACACACACACACACCGGCAGTGCTTCCTTGTGCTATACTTCAAGCGGTCTTGGGCTGGAGTCAGCTCATACATGGGCTCTTACCTCCCTCTCTCTGCTGGGAGGCTCCATAGCATGTGAGGATATGTATTTGAAGATGTAGGCATGTCGCTGTTGTCAGGAACCCCCAACCCTCCAGACAACAGAAGGAAACACCCCACGCCCCATGCACCCTCCTCACCACGGTTCCTGTGCCTGAGCCCAGTGTGCGACTGCCCTGCCAGTCCAGTTCGGGGAGGGCCTTCCTCTTTGCCACTGCCCCTGGTTCCCTTTGCCAAACACCAACACCTTCTCCAGGGACTGGTCTCTCAGGATGGTGTGTCCGCAGATGTGAGAGGAAGTCCCACCATCCTTGGCTTCCTTCTTCCGTGAGGGATCCGTTTGTCCTCTGAGCGGTCCGCGGTGCTGTCCATCTGCTGCACGGGGACCCCAATCCACTGCCTCCTTTCTTCTTCGGCCTTCCTGATCCACATGTGGATGAGTCCATGGGAAACCTCTGCTTGGGGCAGGGGCGTTTTGGTCCTCCCAGCCACATCCTTCTTTACAACACCCTCAAGCGTTCTGTGCAGCAGTTGTCCCCAATGCAATGCGTCCTTCTTTCTCTTGACTGCTGCTGTCCTGAACATGGATTGTGCATGCAAGCTAGACAAAGTCCTGACAATTACAGTCTCTTCTCCAGTGATCAGGATGTGCCCCGATGGCCCGGTTGTGAGGATTTTGATCTTCTTTACATTGAATCGCTATCCACACTGATGGCTGTTTTGACTATAACTGCCTCTTGTTTAGAGCAGTGGTTCTCAATCTGTGGGTCGTGACCCCTTTGGGAGTCGAACACCCCTTTCACAGGGGTCGCCAGATTCATCGCAGTAGCAAAATGACAGTGATGAAGTAGCAATGAAAACAATTTTCTGGGTGGGGGGTGGGGGTCCCCAGAACATGAGGAACTATATGAAAGGATCATGGCATGAGGAAGGTTGCGAACTACCATGTTAAGCGTCATCTCAACCCCCCCCACCATGTTCCTTTGGGATGAGTCCGTGTACCTCTCGGCCGAGGCGTATCGTGAATTCTCTCTGTTCCATGCCTTGTGCTGAACGCTGGGCATGCCGAGAAGAATGTGACTTGGCTTTTGCCCCCTCAAAGAGCTCGTGCTAGCCTTGGAAGAAAGAAATTTGTTAAAGAATAGATGCTGTTTATTGCTTGAGATGTCATGATAGAAGAGCAGAGGGAGGCAGGCGGACAGGAAGAGTGAATTATCCACTGGGGCCTCAGGGAAGGATAAGCATCAAGAAAGAATGATTCACTCTGTGGAAGGCCTCTGGGATCCAGAAGGGGGCGGCATCCCTTGGAGCTAGCAATATAGTGGCCGTTGAGATCGCAAAGCCTGGGGTCATGGATTGGCAAGCAGGGGAGTAGAACAGTCGGAGGAGTGGACGCCTTCGGATACAGTTCACTGGATGTGGATGACCTTGCTTGATGACCGGTTCTCGGGAACTGTTTTCCTCTCTCCAAGCAGTTGTGTGGGTTCGTTCCACCTCCACACTGAGCAGAGACCCACTGTGCCTTGAGTTAGTTGGAAATCTTGTGGGGTTGACATTTCGACCCTTCAAAATCTCAGTCATGGTTCAGGATTTTCACATACCATCAAGGTCTCAAGCAAGCTCCTCAGCGTCTAAGACCCTCCCAGGGTCCAGGAAGCAGCAGGCCTGCCCCCGGAAGGTCAAGGCCCTTTCTGTGAAAGCATGAGAACTCCCTGGGAACCCAGAGTACCCAGCCTTCCTGCCATCCCCTTCCATGGATCCCACAGGCAAGCAGATGCTCCCCTGGAAGTCGCAGCTCTGCCCTTCCTTGGCCCGAAACATCTCTCCGGGACCAAATTCTTAAAACCTCAGGGGTCCCAGGGTGTATTGAGCCCAGGTCTTGAACCTGTCATAAAATGTAATGGACGGGCTATTTTTAGCCGCTGAGCCTACTGAGACCGAAACAGTATGGTGTTTGTTTCTGTGCTTTTTTAAAAGCAGAGTTGAAGTATTCCAGAACAGACGGTGGCTCTCCCGGCACGCCGTATCATTGGGGTGGAGTTCCGAGTCTTCCTGTGCTGTGGACCCCCTCAGCCCTTGGAAGGGACTGCTGACTCCTTCACAGAATCATCTTTGGAAGGGCATGTGCTATGATAGACAGCACTCCACATAAGCCCACGGTACCAGGATTCTGTTATCAAATATACATTTGTGATGTAGTAGTGACACCGTTTTAAAGTTCTCACCTACAGTTGTAACAGAGAAACGTGCGAAGTCCCAGGTTGAGGATACTAAGAATAAAGATATCAATGGATGTCCTCACTTGAGCCCCAGTCCTTGTCTTTCTTCCTTTTGCCCCCCACAAATCTCAGGGTATCTCGCACACATGGGACAGAGGTGCTTCATAAGCAGCACTGAGAAGCCGAGGAGGACTTCGCTCGGTGTTCTGAGTGTTTAATCCGCCCCTGAGCCCTAAGATTTTGCCGCTCAAGGAGAGCCAACTCCGCTCTCTCCAAGAAGAAATGAAAGGGCAGAGCCCCCCTCCTACAAGTGTTTGCAAAGGGGAGGATCGTGGTTAAGAAGTACGTCTGTGTCTTGAGTCCGGGGGTGGATCAGCCCGTATTTTACCCAGATATGCGCCTGGGGCCATCCCTCACTCTCTGTCCGGGCTCCTATCACTCTGAGGATATTTAAACTCATGAATTCCGCACGGAAGTCATTATCTGCTATCTCACATCCGGCTCCCCAGAAGCTGAATCTGAAATGGGGATTTGGGCAGGAGATTTATTGGGGGAATGCTTTCCCGAGGAGGGAAGTGAGGGAGACGGGCTGGACAGGGAAAGGAGTGGTTTGAGGTTGTGGTCTGGGGAAGGTCTAGCTTCGGTGGAATCCCACAGGGAGCTCTGGAGCAAGAGTGATGGCTTCGAGTTCAGTCCACCAGAGCCGAGTGGGGGGTGGGGGCAGACCGGTAGACCAGCCAGCCCGCCCTGTTCCCTGTGCGGTTCATCGCGTCCCCACTGACAGAGCCTGCAGTGACATGATTAATTAGGGAATGATTTCTGCTGGTCAGCAGTCTGGGCATAGGGGAGCTTGGTGTCCTGCAGGGTCACACAAGACTCCAAGCCAGGTGGCAGCCCAGTCTCCTCTAAGGCCCCCGCTCTTCTTCTGGGCTCACAGGGAGGTTGGAAGAAATCCAATCCTTGCAGCTATAGAACCCTGTGATGGCTGGCTTCTCTCAGTTCAGCAGGAGAGTCTTCAGGAAGTCTCCCAGCTCAGGGAAGACCCAAGCCCTCTTGAAAGGGCTCGCCTGATTCAGTTCGGTCCACCTAGGTCAGTGGTCGGAAAACTGCAGTCACATTGAAGACATTTGAAAGTGATGCTTTCAGAGCACGGGGTTTCCCTTTGTTTGGAAAAACATAGTTAAGGCTCTTGAGTGATTTTAAAGTTGTTAGGAGGGACAGGGATGGGCTCTTCAGTGGCCTCAAGAGCTTGCCGACCCCTCACCTAGATCATCTTCCTATTGGCAAACTCCAAATGAACTGTTAGGGGCGTATTCCAGCTGCAAAACTCTGTGACCTTTTGCCGTGCAGGAAAGGCTACCCAGAAGTGACACCCATCAAATGTGCAGTCCTTCCCACTCTCCAAGGGAGGTGACTGCACAGTTGTTTCAGACTTCTGTGGATCACAGGGCATGAGGGCCCAGGCACCTCTGGAGGAGTTGCTTCCACCGGGCCGAGCTGCCCTCCCTCTCTGCTTGGTCTGGAGGTGATGCCTGCAGCAGCTGGCAGAGGTGATCTGGACAGGGCACGAGCAGCTCTGTTGCTCCATGGACCTCTGCCGACGCGTGAGGCTTTCAATCTAGAGGCCCAGCCTGATGGAGCTATCTTAGGAATCTGATTTCTGCCCCTGGACCTCTCCAGTCTCACAGTTTGTGGGAAGAGACTGGTCAACAGACAAATCTATGCAGATGAGCTGGTTCCGATGCAGCTTCCTCTGCTCATGAAGGCCAAAGACTCAGCAGAGAGGGGTTTGTCTCCCGCAGGCCGGCACCTCCCGGGAGCACTCAGGACCTGCTTGTTCCTCAGGCATGTTTCCCTCCCACCGAGAAGCTGGAATTCTCAGGTCTGTCGGGCTCAACAGGCTTTTCTCCTCTCCTGGGATCAAAACCTGCCCTGGCCACGGCTTCTGTCCCTGCCCCTGCTGCATCCCACTCGTCAGAGTCTGTGGGGCAAAGAAAGAGGGGCGTTGCCTCTCTGAGCTCATGAAGTTGACCTCGCCACGTAAGCTCCCTTTGAAACAAATCCCTACCAGAAGGATTTTCCGCAAGGTTATTACTGAGTTTCCCTCTGGCATGCTGAGGGGTTTGGAGCAGACTGTCGAAGCAGAGATTCTGTTTCTCCCTCTTTCCCCCAAGTCCATCCTCACGCTCCCCCTCTTTCTGCGGGCCATGTGTGTGCATGTGACTGTACACACACACACACACACACACACACACACACACGTATTTCTGCTGCTAACAGGCGTTTACAATGCTGAGGTTCTTGGGGGAGGTCCGGTTCACTAGAAGCAGAGTATGAGGCAGGGATTCAGGTCCACATAATATATCAGAGGTGTGGAGGGCTGTTTCAGGAGACAGGGAACGAGGGAACAGGATCAGGCAGAACAAGAGTGTGGGGCCCTCTGGGGGGAGAGGCAGACCTCACGTGCTACGGGGAGTTCAAGCACGCATCATACTAGAGTTGGTCCATCTGGAATCCTGGTCCACTGCATCCCAGTCAATGTACCCTCAGTAGTATGGTGGGGGGTGGGGGGTGGGGAGTCATAAAGCTCCTGAGTGAAATGGCTGCCTTTTAACCAAGGATATAGCCTTGGTGGAAAAGGCCTTTGTGAATTGAGAGCAACTTACCTGAGCAACACCTGGCAGGTGGGTGCACCATTCCTCAATACCGATGTGATCGCCAAAGAAGCGTCTGGGTAAACAGTTATTTGACAGGATACATTTCCAACCCCTCGTTAAGTAACTCACACGCACAAAGGTCTTCATAGATGTCCACCGCATTTAAGAGCAGCCCTTCAAACACAGACAAGCCGCATGTCACTGTGAAACACCCCCATCCCCATCCAGAGACCCTATTCTCGATTGAGGACACCATCATCCACACAGCGGCCCATTTGGAAGCTTCCACACCTGCCCCACCGTCCCAGGCTCCTTGAAGGCTTTCATCTGGATGCCCACGTGTTGGGCCAGGTGGGTGGTTCAGCGGACCGGCTGCTACCTGGGAGAGAGATGAGGCTGTCTGTGCCTGTAAAGATGCACAGCCTTTGGCTGAGCCCCGGTGGTGTAGTGGTTGTGCGTGGGACTGCGGCCCACTGGGACGGAGGTTCAATTCCAGCAGTGGGGCTGGGCCTCCTACTCCCACCACCTGAGGGCAGTGATGTCTGAAAAAAAAAAAAGAAGAAGATGCACAGCCTTTGTTGGATCTCACTATGAGTCAGAACCCTCTCATTGGCAGTGGGTTTGGTTTATGGTCCAGTCTATTTAATTGTCTTCTCCTGCATTCCCCATATCCTCACCCTGCCTGGTGCTGTTTATACCAGTCCTTCATAACCTGGGTTCTGATCCTAAATTTAACTTCAAAAGTCCACAAGGGTCCCCACTGCTCAACAAAATGAGCAACCCCCCTTTTTTTCACCTGAGGTCTCAGGCTCCCCGACATATCTCTCAGCTTCTTCCCGGCCCTGTCTGCAGCCCTCCCGCCACTCACTTCAGGCCCTTATCATGTGGTGGTGGCGAGATGAGGTTGACTGACACGAGGGGGAGGAGAATACAGCTAACCTTTTAGGAGCTCTCCATGGTGCTTCATCTCTGTTGTCCTGCTTCATGTCCAACACAACATGCGATGTTGATTCTGTCCTCTCATTTCACATCTGAGGAAACAGGCTCAGTGAGATTGGGCCAAGTGACCAAAGACACAGTTTTAATAGATGGGTCAGGACCATCTGACGGTGCTGCTCTTGCTTTCAACCTTGTGCTCCCTGCTTTGTCCAACATGCAGCTGCCAGATGTTGGTGTTGCTTTTTGCCAGCTGCTAGAGCTGCCCCTGTTGCCATTCCCCTACCAGCGCATGCTTAGCTCCATGCTTTTCTTCCAGGGCCGTGCCCTCTCCACTGAGGCTTAGCAGACACACTCCTACGCAACTCTGGGTCAGGCATTTGGACTCAGACACTCCTGGCTGATGACGCCACCAGAACCACTCATCTCCCATTGAGTCCCCACAAGCCCTGTGTGAGCACCTTCTCCTCGACATGACTGGCCCCTCAATTAAAATTAAATTCATTCAATGAAAAGTCAAGTTAATTCAATTAATCCTGTGTCAAATTCAATTCAAGTTCGGATTCCGGATGGTCAGTCAGAATACTGGTCCACTTGCTCCTCACCTCTCCATCGGCCTGCAGCTGCTGTCCCTGGCTGGACTTGAGAATTGTCCCTCCTAGCATCCTTCAGATAAGAGTATCCCCAGGGCTGCTCATGAAGCTCTAAGGGCTGAGACAGTCTGAGATCCGGTGCCTGCAGCTCAGTTCTCACCAGGCCTCCAGAGTGAGGGCCGAGTTTCCTCACCACTACAGGGCCTGTGAGGTGATGGCGGGTTTTTGTGCAGGGTTGGAAGCTGGAGAAATGTCCTGTGTAATACATATGTTATTCCATACCAAGATACAGCTCTGATTCCAAAACTTTCATAAGAGGCTGGGGAAAGTTTTTCAAATCAGGTGAAGATAGTAAAAGCAAAAAAAAAAAAAACCCAAGCACACCAAAATAATTAAGTGTGAAATTGTACAGATGGCCTCCGTTTCAGAAGGATGGCGACCAGCGGGCTAGCTTCCTCCAGAGAAACCAGATTTATGAGTTAGCCTTTAGCTGGGCCTTGAAGAGTGGCGTGAGGTTTGGGGGGAGACGGGCACTTTCAAGGTGAGAGGCAGGTGGGATCAGCAGCCCGTCCGTGGCAAATGCTCCTGCTTCGCTGTGTTCTCCTCAGAAGACCGCTCCATTGGATCATGGGGCCGGGGAAGGAGGCTTCCCCTCTCCTGGTCTTTACTTATGACTCAGGCAGGTTGGTCTTCGCCTTGCCTTCTCACTTCTCCCTCAGCTAACAAACAGAGACCCCTGAGTGGCAGGACAAAGGCCACTGTCATGGTTGTGATCTGCCTGACCTCTGCGGAGCCTGTCAGGATGGCTCTGTGTGTCTGTCCTCACCACGGAAGTTCTGTAGGTCTTTGGGAAGCACAGAGACACCCATCGTCCGTGCAGACAGTGGGACTCTCAGCAAGCAGCTCGGGCCTGCTCCTCTATCACTTCCTGACTGCTCTCCTCTCTTTCCTCTGTGTCAGCCATCCCAGCGCAGCCTACATCCTCTGAAAAGCCACGTGTGGAGTGATGTCCACTGTGACAGTTCCTGATGTTTCAGCCCCAACCCTTACTCCGATTCTGGCATTCAAGGCCAAGCAACCAGGAAGAACAATGGGGCCATTGCTGGTTTCAGACAAGGCTTGGACTCATTCACGTGGGGCCAGTGAAGCAACCAGAACAAATCTGAGGTTTCTAGAAATGTGGGTAAACCAGAATTGGAAAAACTATGGGTCAGAGCCTTTAGGGATGGCTCTGATCTCCCCGGCTTTGTGGGTCTGTTCATGCAGCAACTGTAGGTTTTTGTGTCCACAGGCTCTCAACAGGCTGAGTCTAAAACCTGTCAGGCTCAAAGATTGCAGCTGACTGCACTGCTCTGAGCGTATGTGTTGCTTTTCACCACACTGGCAATAATCCAGTGTTACTCAGCAGGCCCCTAAAAGGGCTCACCATGCCTGGTCTGAATCTCCCATAGCAGGCCTTATACAAGTAATTATTTTTCTGCTTTGGCTGCTGTTATTCTAGGTTACCCAATTTTAAAAATTGGGGTCAATTCTAGATTTGCTTTGTTGGCCAAGACTGAACCAGCTCAAACCTGTGGTTCCCATCTGCTACCTGATCCACAGGATTCTTTGTGGTGCTGGCTGGCAACTTCTCCACCTTCTTATTGACATAAGCCCACAAACCTCATCATCAAGCACCGCAAGGATTGGTCACTGCCTTCTGTGTGTCGGAACAGCTGGAATCCTTGACCTTAGGAGCCTTTTCTTTGTCTGCACTGCCCAGGAACATACTTCCCACCTCCCATGAAATCAGGGCCCTAATATTCAGCGTGCAGCGTTCTGGATCCCCCTCGTCCATGTGCATCACAGGACCAAACAGAAGGTCATGGTCTGTGGAAATCCCCATCTCGGCCTCCAGGACAGAGCTTCTAGGCCTCACATTTGTCCCCAAAATTCTGCATTATTTTGATAAAGCCTGCTAAGAACTCTTTTAATAGATTAAGGGATTAAATGGATCCTTACAGGTATAGGTGTTCTAAAGATCTATTTACATCAAATATATCACAAACTAAGGATTTTTCACACCAAGTTACCCTGATTTTACAAACACCTAAAACCAAGGCAATTGTCAATCAGGGAGTGGGGTGGGGGGTGGGGGGGACTGTCTCAATATCTATCCTAGTGTTGAAGACCACCAAGCCAGTCTGACTGACAGTTAAGACAATGTGCATGGATGGTCACAGGAGAGGAAAGCCTGTCTGATTCCTCTCTTTCCATTGTCCACTCTCAGGCTACATTTGGCATTTTCTTTTGTGCTCATTTCTAATTCACTCAGAAATGTTTTTGTGAAAGCCATGTTGAGGACATGTGGTTAGAGATAGAGAGAGGGAATTAAGAGAGGAAGGAATGAGCACTCAGTTAGAAGTGGAAATTTCATTTCTCTTGGGGGAAACCCAGGCCAGATAATCTCCGTGTTGATCCATTCCGGCCTGATATCATTTAGCTGACAAATAATGGCAGGTAATAGTCACTAGTGCATATTTTTGCTAAGAGTGTTTTACAAGGATGCCATGTGGTCTTAGAAAATTATTTCCAAGTTGTCAAAAGCTGTCATCTCTTCCTAGCAAGTTTCCGAAATGATAAAGGAGAAAAATATATTTTTTAAAACCCCCAAATCTTAAAATACACAAACACATAGATCTCCTTAAACAAATTCTCCCGTACTCCAAACACAAGCTTTGAAACACTTAAGGCAAATCATCCTCCAAGTGTCCAGTGAGATTTTTTTTTTCTCTTGGAAAAGGAAAAAGCACCTACGTGGTTTCTCTGGACCATCTAGGCAAATATATCCCTAGAAGAGTCATTGATGCTCTGTGGTCTTTCCTTAGCACTGGCATTTGTCAAAGGGTCATACATTTCAGGCTAATGGTTATATCCATTACCATAATATGATACTGCATGTCAAAAGAAGATGCAGTCATACTTAGAATCTCATAATCTCATTGAGAAACCTTTGGAAACAAGCTACACTGATCCACTCACCCCTTTGAAACCGCTCGCCTTACAGGATTTCTGGAGTTCTTGGCAGCTCGATGTGTGTCAGACCCCTGTCTGTCTAGACAGTGTTTACGAAGTCCCCCAAAGAAAGCTTTGTCTCTTCTTATCTCCCCTCTCTTAATGGACACTTGGGCTGTTTCCGTCTGGGGGACTATTACAAATATTGTCACCGAGAACACGTTCCTCCTTGTCTTCTGATACATAAACATTTCACTGGAGTATAAATCTAGGAGTGGGATTTGGGGGTGATGAAGTTTGAGATAGTTCAGGTGAGACTGCCACTAGTGGCAGGATTTATGTTCTTCAGAAAGTGTGAGAGTTTCTGGTATTTCAGCATCCTCACCAATACTCAGTATAGTTTTCCCACTATAACTATTCTAGTAGATGCCTAATGGTTTAATGGTATTTGTTGTATTTTTTAAGTTATCCATTTCCCCCCAGTCTTTCTTATTTTCTAATAGATGTGTATTAGAAGGATATAGAGGTTTTTTTTGATCAAAATTTCAGCAGCAACCAATAACTTTTAAAAAATCATGTTATTGGGGGCTCTTAAAACTCTTATAACATTCCATATATAAGTGTATCAAGCAAATTTATACACATGTTGCCATCATCATTTTTTAAACATCTACTTTCTACTTGAACCTTTGGTATCAGCTCCTCTCCAACTCCCCTCAATATCTAATAACTGTTGATGTATACTTATTGTAATTCAGATCAAGATATTCTCTAATTTCTATTATGATTGTTTCCTTTGACCCTTGTCAAATGTCTGACAAGAAGAGTGTAGTCTAATTTATTTGTAAAGTTGTCTTGTTAACCTTTTACTAGTGATTGCTAATCACGCTGTATGATTTCAACATGGAAATTCATCGAAACTTGCTTTACAGAAATTCTGATAAATGTTTCATATTCATTTGTAAGGAATGAATTTGCATTTTTTGTTGAAATGAATGTACTTGGGTTCAGTAATCACGTAGTTTGAATTTTGTACATCCTTATTGATTTTTAATCCCATGTGTTAAAATTTTATTATTTTTTTACTTGGTGCATTGACTCTTTTATCATCACAAAACGACCTTTCTGACCTCGAATAATTGCTTCTTGAATTAAGCCCTGCTTTGTCTGGTATTAGTATAGTCGTCATAGTCTTCGTAGGGTAATTTTCCATAGCACATCTTTTTCCATTATTTTACTTCCAACCTGTAAGTGTTCTTATTTTTTTATGGAGTGTGGAAATCTTGCTCTTTCAACTGGAGCATTTTGAATATTCTTTTAAATTATGATTCCTCATATTCTTGAGTTTAAATGGACCATCATTCTACTTGTCTTCAATTCGTTCCATCTGTTCTTTGTACCTCATCCCTGCCCCCCTCTTGCTTTCTTTTAGATTTAGCAAGTATTTTAGATTTAGCAAGTATAGTCTGTTTTCACTCTTTGTTAGGTTAGTAATGGCACATTCTTTGTCTTCTCTTTAGTGGTTGCCCCAAGCATTACCTCATGCATATTTTACATGGTCTAGCATAATTAGTGCTTTCATGACATTCTGGATATTAGAATACTTTATCACCATTTGCTATCCTCTCCCTTTTTGTGTTATGATTGTCATGTGTTTTAATTTTACATGTACTGTAAACTCCATGAAGTTCCTTTTAACTTCTCACTAACAGCCCTCTTCTCTCATTTGTGACAACCACACATGTCTTCTGACCTTGTCAAATGTCTGAAATGGGCGTGTGAGGGAGGGGGTGGGGGGGGGTGAAAATCGCCCCTGGTTGAGAAACACTCATTCATTTATCCAGTTGTTTATCTTTCTTTTGCTTCACTTTGTTCCTCTGTCTCCATATTCCCATCTGATCTCACTTTCCTTCTGTCTGAAATATTCCTTTCTTATTTCTTGAGTGTGGCTCTACTGACAACAGATAATCTCAGTGTTATCTACAAGCATCTGTCATTTGTTTTAATCCTTGAAGGTCTTTTTTCTTAGAATTCTGAGGAATTCTAGGTTGGCAGTTAGTTCATTTCAGCACTCTGAAAGTGTTACTCCATTGTCTTATGGCTTCCATTGTTCTTGTTGGAAGCTTTCTTTTAAGTCTTATTGATGAAACCTTCAACTACTTTCTCTCTCTCTCTCAGACTTCAGTCTTTGATTGTAGGCATTATTCTACACTCATCACGTGAATTCCCCAAAAAACTGAGTGAGGTTCATAAAACATCCAGAAATTTAGACTTCATTTTCTTGATCAATTTTGCACATTCCGAGCCAGGCTCACTTAAAATATTGAATTAATTCCCTTCTCTTTCTTCTCTTCCTTGAGATCCTACACTACCTTTCACTGTGGCTTCTGTGTTTCTTGTGTTCATTTCTGATGCTTCATTTGTCTTACTTCCCATGCGTCAGTCGGAATAATTTCTATTATCTTCACTTCTGGGTGGCTTCTTCTGCCGGAGCCAGTCTGCAGAGAAACAGACCTGACCTGCTTCTCCTCGTGGCTCCTCTTCTCCACATTGAAACCCCTGCCCACTTTCTTCATCTCTTTGTCCTGGGCTGTTGTCCGTGCAGCAGATGGCATAAGGGTCACTGAGGTACAGGATCTAAAACTCAGGACAATCTCCTTTCCTTGTCTTGGTGACCGTGGGTCCCCGAGCCCCAAGTTTGGTCTCTACAGCATCCTGAGGCTGTGAGAGACTCATTTCAGCAAGCAAGAATGGGACCTTTTTGCTAGCTAGCACTACGTCATCACCTGCGAGCCTCCTGTCCCACATTCCTTGCAGGTGAGAAAAAGCGCTAAGTTTGGGGTTCCATTCAGTATACTGGCTCACCTTCTCTTTGGATTTCTCTGAAGTCCTGGCCTTCTTGATAAATCCCTGGTATCTTTAAACAGGCGTGTGTGTGTGTGTGTGTGTGTGTGTTGTATATTTCCCAACTTTCCTGGTGGCTCCCATTGGCTGGAAATGTGAAGTCCTCCATTCACTTTCAAAAGAATCTTCAATCATAGGAGATTTTTAAAAATAGCATATGCCATTGAATGGCCATTATTAATTACTCTGACCACAGAGATCGAGGAAAAGCAATTCTACTTTTTAGGGCCTTGGTCACTTCTGGAAGTGCCTGCAAGGAAGTTCTAGGTAGGTGTTTGGTTGAAGGCACACAGGACTGAGATTGTTTGGTTGAAGGCACATACACACACACACACATCCATGATTAGAAAATTGGCGGGGAAAAGGGAGAAAAGCGCCAAACTAAGGCTCCTTTACAAACCGCTGAGGCTTCTGTGAAAACCACAGAGAGGAGTTTCCCCAAACTATGTGTCTGACTCCATGGTAGCGGCTGCTTTGCTGTGTCGTTTGCAAATTTAAAGCAAGGCAGCCCTTCCTTCCTGTTTTCACTTAGTTTCTCCTGCAGCAACTAGTTAGCTCAGGGAAAGAAAACCCCATCATTTCCCCGTGGAGACAGGCAGTTGTGGGCTGGGGTTCTAATGTGCATGCACAATGCCAGACAGCTCCCACCCAGTTTCCCTCGGGTCCTAGAGTGAGGGGGGGAAATCCGATCACCCGATGGTGAAGGCACCTTGTGTCGTGGGTACCTGGAGTCTTGGGATAGGATGTTAGGTATGCTCACTGGTCCACGAGTTCCACACGTCAAGTTCCACAAAAGGCTTCCAGGCACCTGTCTGTCCACAGCCTCAACGCCCTAGGTGCACAGGCAATGCTCCAGGAAGAAGCGGTGGGTCTCCGACTCCTGCCTGCTACTGGCATCCCTGACAGCATGGTCCCAGCAGGGATTTCCATTTCATTTTCAGAGTGAGGTCATGTGGGAGAAAAGGCTGAAGAGCCAGGAGAGACCTTGGCCTTGCACGTGTTCAGCACGGGGCCTTGGGCATGTGTCTGCAGATGCTCACTCCTGCTCTGCAGACCCCGTGGGGCTCTGCAGTCCTTCCAGGGAGCTGAGGGGCTCTGTCTGAAGAGGAAGTCAGCAACAAGGGGGGTGAGTGAAGGGCAGACTGAGGGCCAAGCTGCTCCCCAGAAAGTGAAGTGAAAGAACTCTCCATGTAGACAGACGCCTGTGGTGGATCTCCTCCATTCCCACCCTTCTAGCTGGGGCAGGAGGACAGCGCATGGAAGAGGAAAGAAAGCCCAGGGTTTGGGGATCCAGCAAGATTTCATATGGAGTGAGGCAGAATGTGTCGGAACAAAACTACAAACATCCCATAATTCAACTCATCCCATGCCCGGCTCCTTTTCCTGGTTCCCCATGACAGCAGGTGGCATCAAAGCCAAGTACCCAGCCCTTGTTCTTAACGCTTCTCTCTCCCTCCATATCTGATCACAAATCCTAAATCTCTTTCATCACATGCCTGCCTACTTTCTCCATCTGCACTGCTAGGTCCTGCCTTGGGACCTCACTCTGTGCCCACTCGCCACCCCTCCCTAACCTGTTTGTCCCCACTCCTGCCCTCACCCATCCGCTTCCATGCAGAGGACACTGCGGAAGACACCCACCTCACTGATTCCCCCACCTCCGCTTCTATCCCATTACTCCCCCCAGAGCGTCCCATGAAGAACACCCCTCCAAGCTGCCCTTAGCTTTTAGGATAAAGTTCAGACTCCCTGGACCTGATCTCAACTTGAGCCTCCTCAAACCACTCCTGGTCACCAGCCTGAGCTTTGATAATTACTGAGTCTATGGCATACTCACATCCACCCTGTTTTGCTGCACTCCTTCCTGGGGATCCAGGAAGGATCCACCTGCTTTCTGACAAACATCATCTGCAAACTCAGCCCAGGGCCACCACCTCTTGGAAATCTGAATCAGGTATCTGTCATTGTGTCCCCAAAGCATCCTCTGCCCTGAGACACGTGCTGGGTCATCATGGCTTGACCCTAATTATTCCCTTGAAACTAATTATTCCCTGCAGGTCTTTCATCTGTCTCCCAGGAGCCTGGCACAGTGCGTGGTAGAAAGTTACCCCATAAATCTTAAATGGAGCACATGTTAAGTCCCCCTATAAAATTTCCATCACCGCAATTTCTGCAACCAATCTGGGTACTGTACCTGGAAACTCTTTCCGTTCAGAGATTGAAGACGCAGATTTTTAGCAGGGGATGGGAAGGTCCTGTCTTTCAGCCCATTAGAGCAGGTGTTTGGTTGGCTTTTAGAAGCTCAATTAACAGTGGTGATTCTTTTTCAACAACTGTGGTCCCTGCCAGACCTCAAGCCACCACCTCTGTTGTACACCCGGTTTCTGTGCTTTGTTGCAGCGTGGAGCTGAGGAGAGCTGTGCTTCCAGAAACGAAACGACACCTCCAAACACTGCAGCTGCCTTTTCTTTGCAGCTCAGAGAAGACACACCATGTGGGAAAGAGGCTCAGTCTTTTTATGGGGAATGGCAGGTTTCTCACCCCCCACCCCTCAGGCCTAGAATTCCCATTCCATGCTTTGGGGGGAGAGAATAATGGCCCATCCCTGATCGGAGGGAATCCTGGCCAGGGTTGTTATTGGGGTTACTCTGAGGGGTCATCAGATCAGTTCCAACTGACAGTGACCCCGCGTACCCCTAAATGGGGCACTGCCGAGTCCTGTGCCATCCTTCCTGCTATGAACGTGTGAACCCATTGCTGAAACCACCGTGTCAGCCAGTTCATCTCAGCAGGGCTCTTCCTCATTGCCAGGCCCTCTGCTTGAGCAGCATGGTGTCCTTTCCCAGGGACTCATCTCTCCTGGAGGAACTCTGGTGGTGGAGTGGTCACGGGCCAGGCTGCCATACCCAGAGTTGGCAGTTTGAAACCACCAGCCACTCGTTGAGAGAAAGATGGGGATTTCTACTCCCTTACAGAATGACGGTCTCAGGAACTCACAGGGCAGTTCGACCCTGTGCTGCAGGGTCCAGATGCGTAGGTATCGACTCGCTGGCAGTGAGTTTGGTGTGTGTGTGTGTCTCCAGATATATATCAGTACAAAGGGCCACCATCCTCACTTCTCAGGAATATTCTGGATGAGCTTTTCCCAAGACAGATTTTTTCATTCTTCTGCTAGTGCCCTGGACTTTCAATCTTCTTTGGCAACACTATAATGCATACCATCAATTCTTCTCTGAGTCATTGTCTAGCTTTCAAACACCTGTGAGGTATTTGAAAATATCTTGGCTTGGTGCACCTTGTTCCTCAAAATGCAGTTTGGGTCTTGACCATTTTAAGGACTTTTAAAATTTTTTTAGCAGATTTGCCCAATGCAATCTATTAAGAGGCCCTTTACCACTTTTCTAAAGACTGCTTGAACTGCTCAATAATCACCTGACTTTTTAAAAAAAAATCATTTTATTGGAGGCTGTGTTAGTCCGGGTAGACTAGAGGAACAAATTTCATAGACACGCAAATTGATATAAGGAAAGGGTTTATATACAAAAGGAATGTGACACTGAGAAGGCATCCCAGCCTAGTCCAGTTCAAAGTCATAAGTCCGATATTAATCCATATGCCCGAAATCAGTCTATAAAGTCTCCTTCCAACTCATGAAGTCACAGGTCAGGGGGTGCAGAATTCCGGCGCTGGCAGGGGTCTCCCCATGGCTCCTTGCTTCCAGTGCTCAGGGTCCAACAGCATGCCGCTCCAGCTTCAGAGGTCTGCCTCCATCAGGGCAAAGCCGTGTGGTCTCTCCACCGGCTCCTCCAACTTCTCGGAGACTGCATCTTGTCTTTTCTGTGATTCATTATCTCTGAGACTAACTCCCAACAACTGGGAAAGATAGCTTCTCATCTTCATGATGGAAATATCGCGAGATTTCCCAGAAGCCTCAGGAGAAAGTCATGTCCACATAGAGGCCTCATTGGCTACTCAATGGCTATCTCCAGATTAACAGGCTAGACTCCACCCCTACATTTCAATAATAAAATTAACATAAGCACATGACTGCCACAGAGGCTCATACAACTCTTATCATAATTCACATATGCATCCATTGTATGTCAAGTACACTTGCACATTTATTCCCCTCAGTGTTTTCAAAACATTTGCTTTCTCCTTAATCCCTTGCTTTCAGCCCCTCATGGTTTCCCTCCCTCCCCTCTCCTCCCTTCCTCATCAACCCTCGATAATTTATAAATTATCATTGTTTTGTCATATCTTACATTACATGATGTCTCCCTTCACCCACTTCCGTTGCCCATACCTTAGGGAGAAGGTTAAATGTAGATCCTTATCATCGGTTCCCCCTTTCTACCTCACCTTCCCGCTACTCTCCCAGTATTGCCACTCTCACCATTGGTCCTGAAGATATCATCTGTTTCCAGTTCCTGTCTGTACCAGGGTACATCCTCTGGTCTAGCTGGATTTGTAAGGTAGAATTGGGATCATTGTACTGGGGGAGAGGAAGTATTAAAGATCCAGAGGAAAGTTGTATGTTTCATCACTGCTACACAGCACCCTAACTGGCTCATCTCCTTCCTGTGACCCTTCTGTAAGAGGATGTCCTGTTACCTACAGAGGGGCTTTGGGTCCCCAATCTTTAACCCCCTTCATTTACAATGATAGAATTTTTAGTTCTTTGATGTTTGATAGTCTGATACCTGATCCCTTCGACACCTTGTGGTCGCACAGACTGGTGAGCTTCTTCCATGTGAGCTTTGTTGCTTCTGAGCTAGTTGGCTGCTTGCTTACCTTCAAGCCTTTAAACTTCAGACACTATATCTTTTAATAGCTGGGCACCATCATCTCTCTTCACTGTTTTTGCTTATGCACACATTTGTCTTCAGCCATTGTGTTGGGAAGGTGAACATCCTGGAATACCGATTTAATAGAACAAAATGTTCTTGCATTGAGGAAGTGCTTGAGTGGAGGCCCAATGTCCATAGGCTGCAGTAATACTAACCTATAAAATATGCACATAGATCTATTTCCCCATCATCATATATAAACACATTAGCCTGTAGACATGTGTATATGTAGACCTTTATGAATGCCCTTTGCCTCCTAGTTCTTTCCTCTATCTCCTTTGACTTTTCCTCTTGCCCCTATCGTGCTCAGTCTTCGTTTGGGTTTCAGTAATTTCTCTCGGTTACATTGCCCTGATCAATCTGATCAATCTGATCAGTCTCTACCAGACTTCTCACATCTTCTTTCCCACTTATTTTGGATCACCTGTTGTTCCCTTTTCCCTGGGTTGGTTAGCACCACCTCCTTTCCCCCACCTTCCCCTCTCCCATGCCACCCCCTGGAACCACCGGTCCCACTGTTTTCTCCTCCAGACTGCTCATTCAGCATATCTTATCTGGGTAGACCTGAATCACCTGGCATTTTTTGCTCTAAAATTTGAGGAGGAAATAGTGCCTTTTCAATGAAAGGATTCCCCTTTCTTCTAAGTAGAATGTATTTAACTTGAACTTCTAGAACAGAAATGTGTATGTGGCAACATATAGTCAGATATGGGTAGTAGGGTGGTATTAACAGAGGCTGTTGAGTTACTGCCAATTTATAGCCACCTTCTATGGAATGAAACATTTTCTGGTCTTGTGTCATCTTCACAATCACCAGTGTGTGCGTGCATGCACACACACACACACACAGTTGGGAGTGTGAGAAATATGGCAGTATGAAGCGACTGGGATAGCTTTGTTTAAATAGTTAGTGTTCTTTTCCTGCTTCTCTTTCCTGTTCCTACCCCAGCTTCCCCATAGCTTTCAATGTCTGCTGCTACTAGTGTGAAACTATTTCTCTTTCAAGATTGAAGTCTCACGCAGCATATCTTTGAGACTGACTGACTTTGCTGAGCACAATGTCTTCCAAGTTTGTCCACGTCATACAGTGTTTGGCAGGATGCGTCGTCTAGATCTGCCTTCTGTTGTGATCTGTTGAGTTCTCAAGGGCTACGTTTTAGAAGCCATTTTCCTGACCTTTCTCTGAGTCTGTGTTTGCCTGGAGGCTCTACAGAAACTTGCCCACTGTGAGTGACCTGCGGTTATTTGAAATACCAATGGCACTGCTTCTAGTGTCACAGCAGCAGGAGTACGACAAACTGACAGTGTGTGGTGTACAAACTCCGTACAATCGACAAACTGACAGTGTGTGGTGTATGAACTCCGTACAATGACTCCTTAAACTTGAAATCTGCCATACCAACTTGAGTATAAAACAGGAGTTCTTCTTGCACCTGGATTTGTCTAAGGGTCCTGGAGCCTTGACTAGGCAAGCATCAGTGGATGATGGGTACACAGCCAGCAGGAGACTGTCAAGGTCATCATGGCATCATCTGGCCAGCAGGCGATGTCAGCAGATATGGATCTAAGCTTCAGCTCTTTGTTTACTATTAGTCCATGACTCAGTGGTTTCACCCTCTTGAGCCTTCCAGCCTCCAGGCATGCAGGAGAGAGAGTGTGAGGGCTGAATGAATGCAAGTGTCTAAGGCATCCGTGTGGGGCACAACACAGGAGTGGTGGTCAGTAGATGGGGGTTTCCTTTCCCAGGTCTCTGTCTAATAGAAAATGTAACACTATGCATGGCTGCTGTCTGAAAGATCAGAGCGTTGAATTCACCGGGAGACATCTGGAAGACAGACCTGGTCACCTACTTCTGAATAAAATCAGCCAGTGAAACTCCTAGGGAACACAGGTCTACACTTCCATGTGGACATATTTTCTATCCCTGGAAATTGTGACTTGAGCCACAATCATGATGTAGCTGCCCCCTTAGAAACAAGCTTCACCCATGCCCCAATTTCTTAGTAATTTATCATTTCTCCTCATCCATCCTGCTGGGTAAAATAGTTCCACACTTGCCCTCCTGCAGCTATCTCAGTGTGCCAGTTTTTGGCAAAAAACAGCATGCCTTTCTTGCCCCATGTACGGTACTCACCTGACCTCACTCCATGTGACTTCTTTTTGTTTCTCCAAATGAAGAAGGACATAAAAAGACAGTGTTTTGAAGAGGGGAAGAAAAAAATGAGGCAGATGCTGTCATCCATCCAAACATATGGGCTTGAAAAATGTTTCCAAGAATGAAATCACAGATGTGAGTGATGTATTAAGTGTATGGAGAGTACTTTGTAGTTGATAATGTTAATTAATAAAATTATTTTAATTCATAGCTTTAAAATTTTTCAGTTTTTCAAGGATATGCCTTTATAGATACATAGATAGGTATAGATAGGTAGATACTAGCCTTATCTTGCAACATCTAAAGTATCCATTTACCTGCAATTCTGGCATTCATTCCTCTCCAGTGGGGTTATACAGTCATCATGGTTATCAGCTTCCCTCCCCTACTCCTCTTCCGTGTACCTCAGGGAATCATTATTCTCATTACTGTTTCTGAAGGATTATCTATCTTGGTTTTAATACAACAAAGGATCTTAATTATATAAATGAATATATATATCTAGCAAGATTAATGAGGTAAAACAAAGACCATAAAAGTAAGGGAAGGAAGTATTAAAGGACTAGAGGATAATTATGTTTCATCTGTGTTATACCGTTCCCTGGATATATCATCCCTTCTGTGTGGCCCTACTGTGAGGGACTATCCTTTTATATTGCAGGTGAGTTTTGGATCTGTGCTTTGTCCATGCTCCTTCAGGCTAATTTGATTGCTTGGTATAGAACTTCTGATACTTATTCCCTTTAGCGCCCAGGCTGATATTATTCTTCCATGTGGGCTTTGTTACTTCCTTGCTTGATGGCCACTTGTTTAATTTCAAGCCTTGAAGACCCTAGATGTTGTATCTTTTAATAGCTGGGCACCATCAGCTTTCTTCACCACATTTGCTTATGCACTCATTTTGTCTTCATTGTTGTGTCAGAAAGGTAAGTATCATATAGTGCCACATTATCAGAACAAACCATTCTTGTACTGAGGTAAGATTTAGATAGAGGCCCAAAGTCCACCTGTTGGAATGCTTTTTAAGTAGTAGAATTTAGTGAACTTGAAATAGTCGTGCTTTGCTTTCACCATTTACTTGGGGGAAAAGGAAAAAACAAAACCACTCACTGCCATCTATTCGATGCTGCCTCAGAGTGAGCCTGTGGGACAGGACATACCTGGGGAGAGAAAGTCATTTATTTGAGCTCTTCAGCTTCTGTTCCTTGTCTATAGACTGAAAGTGATAATATGTTATTTAGCTCAAATTATATCATGATTAATTAAAATAAATGTCTATGGAGAGTTTGATCCAGAATCTGGAATGCAGTTGAAGTGAGTGAGGAGTGGGTGAGTGAATGAGTAATGAGTGCGTCACCGTTGATCTAGTCAACTCTAACTCATATATCCCTAGTGAAACTGCTCCTACTCCAGAGGACTTTCAAGGCTGGGACCTTCCAGAAACAGATCATCAACCCTCTTTTCCAAGGAGGCTGTTGATCTAGTCAACTCTAACTCATATATCCCTAGTGAAACTGGTCCTACTCTAGAGGACTTTCAAGGCTGGGACCTTCCAGAAACAGATAATCAACTCTCTCTTCCAAGGAGGCATTTCTGGGTGCCTTTAAACAGAAAACCTTTTAGCTAGTCACTGAGCACTTAACTGTCTCAGCCATCCCATGGGATGCCATTGCTGTATAATGATAGGGACCATCAAGTTGGTTCTGACTCATGACGACCCTTGGCACGAGGAAAGGGAACATTGCCAGGTTCTGGGCAAATCCTCATGCCTGGTAATTCTGAGAGCATTGGCACAGTCACTGTGTCACCCATCTCATCCAAGGTCTTCCTCTGTTTCGTTTCTCTTCTACCTCATGATGCTCTTTCCCAGGGACTCGTCTCTCCTGGCAGCATGTCCGAGCACGCGAGACTCAGACTCGCCATCCCTGCGTCTACGGAACATTCTGACTGTGCTTCCTCCAGACAGACCCCTTGTTCTTCTGGCCGTCCGCGTAGCTCTCCATATTCTTTGCCAGCACCATCGTTCAAATGCATCGATTCTTCTTTGAGCTTCTTTATTGGACTATCGTGGGTGACCAGGAAATGTTTATTTGTTTCTGTCTACCTCCTCCACCCTTACCAAGAACAATAATTTGATATCTGACTCTTTTGACAGGAAGGATTTAAGTGAACAAACTTAAGATCGTGGGGATAAGTTTACAGGATCTCTAAAGAATCCACTTATGAAAATGTAAAAATATCATGCCTTTACTACTCTTGATCCAGGCTACAGGCTTTCAGTCCTGAGCGGCAAGTGGCGTCTGATCCCAAGTAGACATATGTCGATTCCTGAAAGCACACGAGCAGTCACGGTTTATTCTTAAAATCTAGTGCTCAGGAATGTTTCATGGCAACAGATTATCCAAAAAGTCACCCTCACTCTTGAATGTATGCACTGATATCGAGTCTGTTCCCCGTCGAATGTTTCCTGAACACAAGTCTAGATCATCCGTTGGTCACTCCGGCTCCCAGCCCAGAATCCCTCTGTGCCGTGTGTGTGGAGAGCCCGGCCCTACCTGTGCTTGGTCTGTCTCCTCTCCTTGCTGCCTGCCCTGGAGCTTTCTACCTGCTCTGCCTGTGCTGGGCGCTGTGCACCCTGCTCAGCACTCAGACCCAAAAAGAACTCTGAGGAAGCACAAGGTTTCAAGAGCAAATAGCCTCAAATGGGAGCCAAACCAGAAGCAAAATGCTTTCAGTTTTGTTGAGCATGGTGCCCACCCCTGACTTCCACGACCAGAAGATCGACTCCCAGCTTCAGCCCTGAGAGCAGAGGGTCAGAGAGCTCTTGTGGGGGCACCATGCTGCAGGCTGGTGGATGGCTCCCGATCTGCTTATGTTAAGAGCTTTGAGGTTGGCTGTCCACTCGTGAAGGGCATCCAGGCAGTGTTGTTCTGCATGGACAGTAAGAAGAAGATTATAGAGCTCTGTGGGTGGTCCCAGAACCTTCTCCAGGACTCAGGCTAAGCAAAGCACAGCGTGTGCTGAGCTGTCCTTTGTTTCCATCTGCCAAGAGTGGACAGTGACCAAACCTCGTGGGGCTGCTCCTGGAGAGGGGGCCGGGCGTCAGGGAGAAAGGGCAACCAATACTGCCCCCGATACCTTCAGAGCAGTGGTTCTCAGCCTGTGGGTTGCGAGCCCTTTGGGCGGTCAAACAACCCTTTCTTGGGGGTCACCCGATTCATAACAGTAGCAAAATGACAGTTATAGAGTAGCAACGAAAATAATTTTATGGTGGGGGGCAGTCAACCTGAGGAACCTTATTAAAGGGTGAGGCCTTAGGAAGGTTGAGAACCGCTGCTTTAGGGGCTGTTAGAACTTTAGGCTGTTTGCATCCCAAGATGTGTGCCCCTTATTCCACCAGCCTGGTTCTTAACAGAGAAGTAAAGGTCTTGAGTCCATTCTCATGGGGTGTGGGGTTCTTGCACTCTCCATGTCTCTGCTGGCCCCCTCCCTGTCTCTCTGGAGAATAGTGCAGAGCCGGGGGGACTTGTCAGTGGGGCTGCTTTCCGTTGTCACCTCTCAGGCGTGACCGGCTCCATTTAGAAGGCCACGGAGAAGGTGACTGCAGGAGCATTTGGAGCAGTAACTCCAGGGTGGGGGCAGGGCCTCGGAGTGCACTTTCTTGTGGAGTATCGACACTCAGAGTCCTCCAGAGAAAGCCACACCTGTCTGGGGTGGAACAGATGTAGCCCCAAGTCCTTATCTACTGCGTGTCTTGAGAGACGTAGTACCTTGGGATGCGGGTTTGCCCCTCCCTGAGGAAGGCTTAGCACAGGACTTAGCACGGCGTTTCTTCCTGGCCCTCCTTTCCCAGGGACAATTCTCCCATCCTTCCCTGGGGTTCCAAAGGAACAAGGCTTTCCACGATGACCTCTGGGGAGATGCCGGGCCCTTCAATGACTTTTGAGTGCCCCGAACTCAACACACGCTCCCTATTTATTTATCTTCATGCAAAAGAGTTTTGCTGGTCGTGGAGCTACGCATGTGAAGGGCTGGCCTTGTAACACGAGTGCAGCTGCTCTCCCGCCTGCCAACTTACAGGAATATTTGGAAGATGAGTTAAAATAATGTCTTCCATATGTGGAGAAGACGATGATTCAGCCCCATGCAAGGTACAGTAGAAAATCCCCCCTGATGAACAGATTGGCCTAGGTGAAGACGTTCCCTGCTCCAGGCTCGGTGACCTCATGAAACATAGGAGCATCATAGAATCCCGCCGCACACGGACCGTGGCTGTGCGGCTCCGAGGAGGCTGTTCATGGGGAAGGCCTTGGGCAGCTGGCCCTCAAGCTCATGTGTGTACCTGTGTGTTCTTTCAGAGGCGAGTGCAGGACGTCATCAGTCCGATCGTGTTCGAAGCGGCCTACAGCCTCGGCGAGCATGCGACGGGAAAGGAGGAGAAGGAGCTGCCCGCCCTGACGCCTGTGCTCCGCTGGAAGAAGGGACAAAGGATCGCCGAGAAGAATCAGGTCAGAACAAAATGTCCAACTGATGTGAATGAGGGTGGAGTGGAGACCCAAAGCCCCTCTGTAGACAATTGGACATCCCCTTACAGATGGGTCCCAGGAAGAGACGAGCCAATCAGGGTGCAGTGTAGCACCGAGGAGACATACAACTTTCCTCTAGTTTTTTTTTTTTTTTTTTTAGGCATCCCTGCCCTGGTGGTGGGAGTAGGAGGCCCAGCCTTTGCTCCTGGGAGCCGGAATTGAACCTCCATCCCAGTGGGCCGCAGTCCCGTGCACAACCTCCATTCCAGTGGGCCGCAGTCCCGCGCACAACCACTACGCCACCGGGGCTCAGCCTTTTCCTCTAGTTTTTAATGCTTCCAACTCCCCACTATCATGACCCCAATTCTACCTGACAAATCCAGCTAGACCAAACAATATACACTGGTACAGATAGGAAATGGAAACAGGAAATCCAGGACAGATAACTCCCCCAGGACCATTAATGAGAGTAGCGATACCAGTGAGGTAAGGGGAAGATATGGAGAGAAATGGGGAACCCATCATAAGGATAAGGATCATAAGGATCGACATATAACCTCTTCCCATATGAGATAGGAGAGTGCTGGTGGGCGAAGCATAGAGTGGTTGAGGAGAGACCAGGAGTCTATGTCTATCCATGAAGCCAGAGACCAGTTGGGATCAGTAGTCACTAGTCAGGACAAAAGTGAGATATGACACTGAAAATGAGGGAGGGGTGACAGTGAACATTAATAAGTTAGTACCGCACCTATAGCTTCCAGCATACAGAATGTCAAACAGTCCGACGTTTTCTCCCCTGAAGAACCAGCTTGAATAAATGAGCTATGTGGGGTGGTGTAGGTCAATGCTTCTCAACCTTACTCATGCTGTGACCCTTTCATACAGTTCCTCATGTTGTGGTGACTCCCCAACCATACACTTATTATCATGGCTACTTCATAGCTGTAGTTTTGCTATTGTTATGAATCGTCACATAAATAAATATCTGGTAGGCAGGATGCGTTTTCATTGTTGCACACTGAACATAATTAAAACATAGGGGTTAAAGCATTAATTAAAGTAGTTATCCAGTCATTATAATGCATGAAGTACTGCTTTATCTCTAACACCGCTGCTTGCAAGAACCTATTTTTAGTTATAAACCCTCTCTCATTGCCGTCAGGGCAATGCTGACTCATAGGGAGCCCCTGAGATGTAATTGTTTACCAGAGTAGAAAGTGCGGTCTTTCTCCTGCAGAGCTGCTGATGATTCAAACCGCCAACCACTACTCCACCAGGGTTCCTAATTTGCAATTATAAGGGCCCATCAACTCACAAGCAGAATAACTCAGAAAGATCTTGAAACGTCTGTGCTTCAAAGACTAAAGGAAAATCCAGAGTTGTCCTAGAAGACACACTTTAGCTTGCTATGGAATAAGAGACTGAGTAGCCCACTAACTTCTCATTGTGAAGATTAGAAGCAAGACGATATTGTAACAGGGTTCCGAAAGACCTATGTTCCAAAAGTTGAATGTAATTTTGAAATTGGAGTTTTACTGATGGTTGGGTATGAGGTTAAAATATGATAGTGTTCCTTTCCAACTCGGGACATTTCTTCTAGTAGAACTCTTGTAATTTCCTCTCCTCAAGACCGTTTTTCAGAAAAGCTAGGATGCCAAGTTTACTTCCCTAGTAACCTCCCAAGGAAATTACCTGAGATGCAATTTCTGATACAACAAGTCTGGCAGCAATAAACAGTGCAGTGTGACACACAAGAAACTCTGGAACTGACCCTCCAAACAATGGTGACAAGAAGTTCCAGGATCATCACTGCAGCAGGGGAAAAAAGGCTGATCCGATGTAGAACAGAAACTCAATGAGCAAGAAGAATGAGGTTAAGCAACAGATAGGAAGAGTAGAAAATGAAAATTATGTAAGATACTGTGCTGACTTATATATTTTTCTGTGCGTCCAAAAAAGAAAGGCAATCAAAAACTCCAGGAAAAATAGAAAGATGTTCAATATAGCATGCTTTACATATTAAATAAAACCTAGTGGAATTTGGCAAGTTTAAGGAAATCTGTTTATATGACCTTAATCAAAGGAATGTTCTCCCTTAAATATAAGAGGCTGAGCTTTCCGGAATTTTAGCTCTGGAATTCTGGAGAAGGGTATGCAGTTATGACATTGTTTAGGCACTACTGCAAAAGCACTATTTGCTGGTTTTCAGTAGTGGCAGTCCAGAACAGCTCTAGGTTAGGATAGAATTTAAATGCCGTTAAATTTCACTATATGGAGGTAAAGGTAGAACTGGCAGGTGCTTTTGTAATATCTTTGTGTCTTAAATCATTGAATCAAGAGTTCTGGTAAAATTAATCAAACGAAGGAGATCTTTATGATTAAAATTGAGGTAGCCAAAAGAGATAGGTTCTTAAAGTGCCGGGCCCCACACCAGCTGCCTCAACATAAATGGAAATTTGATGTATACATACAGATTCTCAGGCCGTGCACCACACCTATTGAATGAGAAACTCTGGGAGGGGGACAGAGCCTTCTGCATGTGAGCAAGTCCCCCAGGTGAATCTGATGCACTCCAAAATCGAGAGCCACTCTGGAACTGGCGCAAATGATTTACCTGTCAAATAAATAAACTAGGAATTGTTCATTTACACAAAATACTGTTTTACCTATCAAAAGGGCACTAAGAGGAATGATTTACGTGTCAACACTAGGATTGGGAAGGGGCCATGGTATCCTGGCAGGAACTCAGCAGACAACATCTAACCAATGAGCAGCAGCGTTGGCGTGCTTCGAGGGGATGGAAGCAATCAGAGAAACATAAGCAGGCACGGGTACGCGCGGTTACCCTGGAGAACCCAGCACAGTGTGGGGAGGTGTACCGCAGGGGGCTGTTATTTTTTTTAACCATGTGATTACTGTGGTTGAAATTAAAATAAAGGAAAAATATTGCTCTTAGATTGCACAGATTTTCCAGGAGCCTGAGAAAAAATCCAGGAGAGTGAACTTTGCTTCTCTCCTTTTCCTGATTTTTTTTTGGGGGGTGGGGTGGGGGGTAGGGGATGGGAGAGATAAGTTAATGATCGTCTCCCACGTGTCCTCCAGATGTTGGCTCAGTTAGCAGGAAAGAAAGACTAAGAGCTCAGGCTGCAGCAAGGAGCAGAGCTGATGGTTGACCTGGGTGTCTGCACAGGAGTTCCACCAAGAGCCTCTTTCACTGAGGGTGAGGGACTCATGAGATGCCATTCAGTCTTGTTGCCGAGTCACCTTAGGATTGAACCCTTTTAAATGTCTAGATGTCTTCAACAGAAAGACACCGAGGCTACAATAGGTGCACAGGGATTGTGTCAATTCACAGTGAAGTGGTCTGGTCCCATCACAAAGAGTCTAGCTATCAAGCTCACTGCCATGTGGTCAGGGCTGACTCATTATGACCCCACAGGACCAGGTCGAACTGCCTTGGTGAGAGTCTGAGGCTATAACTCTTTATGAGAGTAGAAAGCTTCCTTTTTCTCCCTCGGAGCACCTGGTGGTTTTAAACTGTTGGCCTCGCGCTTAGCAGCCTAACTCATAACCCACTGTGCCACAGAGGGCGCATCTAACCTGGAGGCTGGCTGAGAGCCTGCTCAGTGCAGGCTCATTGATGGATCTGAAGCTTACACAGGAGCTAGAGGGGGTTGGGGTCATGCCCGAGGCTGTGCGAAGACCAGACTTAGGAGAAGATGAGTTTGGGTGTTAGGCTCTGGGTGAGGTTGCCACCCACACTGAGGAAGATTGGGATTGTTGGGTCTTCTGGGGATGACAGCCCTAAAACTACAGGCCTCTATAGCATCCTGACTCCTACAGCCGGGTGAGCTTAGAATTCGCATTGTAGATTTAAGGAAAGTGGAGATCCACTTACCTCTTCTCAGGGGGTTTTCAATGAATGTGTACATACAAGGGGCCTTCAGAAAGCGTTTGGGAATTTTCATTGATCTTTCTATGCTGTCTGTCTATGAACTTTTGAAACCCGTCATGTGCGTGGGCACGTGAACACACACACACACACGTGTACACACCCAGTATCTATTGTGGTTGTATGCCATCAAGCCAATTCTGACTCATCGTGACTACAGCCACCCTGTAGAGTTCTCCGGCTGTAGGGAGCAGATTTCTAGATGTTCCCACCCAAAGAGAAACTTGGTAGGTTCTGGCCTAGAACACTTGTCTGTGGCATGACTATAGACAAAATGTTCCTGAGGAGGGAGGCTGGTGAGACCTCCTGGCACAGACTGCACACGTGGTATCAGTAGGGCCAATCCCTGGAGAAAAGCATCTTGTTTGGCAAACTAGAGGATCAACAAGATGGATTTATGTAGTGCCCACAACTGTGGGCTCAAACAGCGGTAGTTATGAGCTAGTGCAGGATGGGGTCGTGCTCCATTCTGTTACACTTGCAGTCACTCTGAGTCCACAGGTCCAAGTCTCGGCTCAAATGTTACTTCAGAGTCACTCCTCAATTGGGCTCTAATCCCCAACTTAGCCACTTGGACTCCTTCATCACACCTGTCCCTGTGTGTTAACATTCTGTCCAGTGGCTTTGCTGTTGACCTCAGCAGAATGGACAACCAATGAGATCCAGGGTTTAGTTTGTCTTACTGGCTAGTGGTCCAGACTCCTGCCTGGTCCCAGTTGACAGTGGCTTCTTGGTAAACATAGCTAAGTTGAAAGGGATACAAGCCGAGGTCGTCCTGCAAAAGTTGTACATCCTATCAGAACTTCATCCCTGGCCAATGCAGCAAAGCTGGATCATGACACAGAACAGGCTTTTCTCGCCCCCTGAAGGTTCCTTGTGGACAGGTGAGCCTGGCAAGTGATTTAGGGTGGCTTCCCTACACCAGCATCTTGGTGCATGTGCATGTAAGCTGATTCTTGGAAACGCAATTTGGGGGAAATACTGCTGGAGAAAGAAGTTATTGGTTATGTTGAAATACTGCTCACTTTGTCACCTTTTAAGTAGGCAAAAGTAGGCACTTTAATACTCATTGTCAACTGTGTTCGGCCCATAACTTTGGGGCCTCTTACGCTGTTGTTGCTCTCCACCCCCTCTACTCCCAAGACCCGTCGGTACTTTGTTTGTGAGAGCATTTGTAGGAACAGAGCTCCATGGCTGCACGTGAAGCCCACTGTTTGTACAGCCTGACCATTAGGTAATGCTTTTCCAGCCGAGGGGCCCAGCTGGCTTCGGATGCTGTTAGTGACAGCTACAAGGTTTATTTTCATGGTCGTACATACATAAACGTCTCTGCAGAGGGGGTGGGAGGCTGAGGGGCTGGAAAGCCAGAGAAGCCGTGGGAACAGGAACTCAGCCTGTCAGAGTCCGACAGGTTTCATGAGCCGAAGCGGGGACTCCACACTGTGTGCCTGGATCCCCGGGGACATGGATCCCAGCAGAGGGGGGGAAGGAGGAGATCCCACCCTAGCCCCGTTTCAACTCTCCTCTTGTATTGTTCTAGGGAAAAGAGATGAGGCTTTCCAAGCATCTTGGAGATCTGATACAGAGGCAGCTCTGCCCTGTCCTGTAGGGTCGGGATGAGTTGGCTGGGCTTATTGGCAGTGAGTGTGAACGTGTTTATAACTCTGGAGCACGAGCTTCAGTGTAAGAGTCTTGTCAGACAGGACATCGTGGTGGATGCGTGTGAAAACGGCCGGAGTTCAAGTTGCCGGGGAGCCGTCTCCTGACTCTGGGCGGAGTCTGTGACTTTTGAGATCCCTAGGGCTCGACTTAGATGGCCCGGCTGTCCTTCCCACCTCGTGTCGATGTGGAAGCCGCTGACATGTTCATGACAACACAGCATTTCCCGGGCAGACAGGGAGTGGGAATCAACCCACATCTCCCACAGGAAAGGCAGGAGCCACCCTCCCCTCCCACCTTCAAGTACACATGAGAACCTGCTTTCTCACAGGCCTGGGAAGTCTGGCTGGGTCTGTCGGGCTCAAGCTTCCCTGGACAGCAAAGAGAAGTCACCGTCTCCTGATCCCGAAGTGACCTGTCACACCTGCAGCACTTCTGCTTTTGTGCCACACGTGATCCACAAGATGGATGAAAAAGGTGTCTTCTAGTCCTCCACAACTTTTTTTAAAAATTAAGGATAACCTCTAGTCCAGGTGCTTGCTTCTGTCTGGTCCTGCCGTGTCCATCATGTCACCCGCAGGCGTGTGAGCCAGAGCGTGGGTGCAGCTGTGTGACTAAGGAAACTCGTGGCTACTGTTGTCAGGCTAGGAGAAAAAAGTACTGGATGATCTCAGGTTCTTCTGAGGTCACGTAGGAAAACCCAATGCAAAGACGGTTCTAGGCGAGGTTATCCTGCACTCTACTGAAGGCCCATCCTTGCAGGGAGGTGTGGAGAAGTCTCATGGCCTGGAGAAACACTCACGGGGACTCAGTCTCGAAAGTTTTAAGTCTGTCTCCTGCACGCCCATAGCTCACCTGTGTCTGGCAGAGCAGCTGTAGTGAAGACAGACTTGCTTCCAGCCTCTGACGGCACCAGCCCCTTGATTTGGTGTATTAGTCTGGGTGGACTAGAGAAACAAATTCATAAACATGCATATGTATATAAGGGAGAGGTTTATACAAGAGGAATGGAACATTGAGAAAGCATCCCAGTCCAGTCCAAGTCCACAAGTCCGATATTAGCCCATATGTCTGTTATCAGTCTATAAAGTCTTCTTCAGACTCAAAAAGCACACGCAACGGCGTCAGGACAATCACAGGTCAGTGGGTGCAGAGGCTTGTGTATCCAGTGGTAGTAGAAGCATCTCAGTGCTGGCGGGCCCTCTCTGTGACTTCTCAAGCATCTCAGCATTGGCAGGGATCTCCGCGTGGCTTTCCCGACTTCAGAGGTCCAGTTCCATCAGTGTAAGCCCATGTGGCTTCTCCTCTGCGATGTCTCACAGGGAGTCAGCCATGCATCTTGTCAGGAGAATGGCTCCAGGGGACTGAGTCGTAAGTCTCTCACCTCCTATGAGGAAATGCAGCCAGATTTCC
>PVJH01016707.1:0-49797 GCA_004026705.1 Nesogale talazaci
AAAAAAAAATGTTTCAATGTTTCTCCCATTCACTTGGAGAAATTTGACAATGATTTAAAATGTTCAAAACTAGATAGCAATACTGAATAGTGATTGAATGGGATAATTTTAACTCATGCAATTATTTATCTTTTTATTTATCCACTTAGCTTTTTTATCCACAAGTTTACAAAGAAAAGCTTTCACCAATAACGTGAAATCCTCATAAATTACTTATACACTTTCTCAGAGTGAATGACAGGACTACCCAGAGGGCCGGTGTACTCTCTGCTGTACCTTATCAGTGAGCTAGTGAAATTTAACACGGAAGGTGTCAGTTTTTAATTTAGAGTGTTACTGTGTAAACAGAGGACACCTCTAGGAGAATCTTATCTTGGCGTTTTCATGTCATTTAAATTCTTAATTTGTCCCTTCGGGTTAGAAAAAGCTATTACTGTCTGGCCCTGCTTTCAATTAATGAGCTTCAGAAAAGGATTAGGTGTGCTTCACTGGGGCTTTCCAAAAGAGACTAACCTCCACTCACACTCCCTCTGAAGAAAAGGTAAATATTCCATTATGATTCAAATTAACTTAGACAAGGGAGCCGATCCCAGGTTGTTTATTTTATTATGGTTTGAAGTTAAGAGTCCCAAAAGTTAAAGTTAGGGAAAAGGACAGACATTTTCAAACTAAAAGGGAGACATCATTTCTGGCACACTGGTAACTTTCATTAAACATTTTTTCACTTATCTATTGTTTTCCATTTCTTTTCCTTCAATAAAATAGTGCAGGTAAAACTTATCAGAGTTTGAAAATCTAAAACATCTGAATGATTTTAGATTTTGAAGTTAAATCATGAATATCCATTTTTTTATAAAAACCCAAACTTTCTATTGTTATATATTTAAGAATGTTATTAGATAATAAAGAAAATATAACTTTTTGTGGGATCACCTTAGGAAAACGCATTCTTCTATAATGGTTTCTGGGAGATATTCATGGAATTCAGGATTTCTGAAAGCATTATAATGCAGCAT
Source organism: Nesogale talazaci (assembly GCA_004026705.1). Lineage (NCBI taxonomy): Eukaryota > Metazoa > Chordata > Mammalia > Afrosoricida > Tenrecidae > Nesogale > Nesogale talazaci. The sequence continues at coordinate 1,017 of PVJH01016707.1, forward strand.
CCTTTGCCATGAAGATCACCAGTCATCCTCTCCTGAAACTCACTCCACGTTTACACCCGACATGAAGGATGACCTGCCAAGAAATCTGGGATGAAGTTGTTTTCAATCTTTAGTCCACTTGGGGCTCTATTTTATATGATTCAACCTGAGTCTGATTTGTTATGTGCCCATAAAAATATTCTCATATCCATAAGTATTCTGATTCTTTCCAGAGATGAAATTAAACTTTTATCTTATAAACATGAAGAATAGAATCAGCTTGTTGGATGTTTAGTGGTTTAAAATCAGTTATAGTTCATCAGCCACAAAGAAAGAAAATTCATTGATTAAGGTCAACTTACTCAGTGTTGTTAAAAACAGGAATTCTAAGGTTTTCTTTTAAAAACTACATTTCTCAGCCTGATTTAAAACTATCACCATAATCATGAATGATGTTTGAATTAAAACAATTAGCTGGCTTTTCTTGTGTGTTGCATCTCACAGCGGGTAGTCAAGCACAGCCAAAACTTGTAGGCGCTGACACCTGTAATCAACACATAAGGTCTTCTTCAAACTAACAAATCATCCTTCCCTGTGGAAGTATAAACAACCCTCTAATTAGAGATTTTGCTAACTATTCTCTCCTGCTGTGAATACTAGTTAGTGTCTAGTGTTTAAGCAGTAGCAGTAGCTACAATTTATAATTGGTGAAAGATAAGGACTAATTCCCTCCATCCAGTCACTGTTACCATGAACACTTAATTGCATCTGCACCAGTCAATGATGTCTTAATCACTAACTATTATTACACAGCTTGGAACAATTTTGTCATTGCAAGGAGACAAAAACAACTAGAGTCAATGGAATGCCAGGCACTGCTTATAGACACAGTTACATATATTGCCTCATGAAATCTTTACAAAAGACATTTGACATAGGAACAGACTTCCCTACTTTACAGATGGGTAAATTACAGCTGTGCAGGACCTTCTGCCAAGCATCATAGCCAAAGACAAACCAGTGGAGGTGAACTTCAAATTCAGAGACTCTTAGTTTAGAGTCTGTGCCTTATCTTTCGCCAAAAAACAGCATCAAATACAATTAACTAGTACTCCTTTTCAGCCAATCAAATTGAACACATTTGCTCACAAATATTTTCACGCAAATTTCCCTCGTTCTGGTGTATTTCACTGAAAAGGAACAGAGCGGTGCAGTAAAGCACTTGTGCTCTGGTGAAGCTGTAAATCCGAAGGCTGGCAGTTTGAATCCACCAGCTTCCCTCAAGGAGAACGATGTGCTTCCATCAATAGTACAGTCTTCTTCCGTGGGGCCACATGGAAGAAGCATACCAGACTGTGTGATCATGAAGTTTTGATAGGAAATGCCATCAGAAATTTAAACCAATGTGAAGGGTGGCTGGATATAGTGAGACCCCCAAACCACCTGCAAGTTAATCGGACAACCCCCCTCAGAAAGGTCACACAGAAAGGATGATAAATGCAGGGTGCGGTATAACACTGGTGAATCATATAAATATCCACTAGTTCTTTAATATTTCCTCCCCCTATTATTGTGTTTTTTATTTGCTTTACCTCATTAAGTCATATTGGACTTGTGTATGTTCACTTGTTTAATTAAGATCGATACATGAAAGTTAAGGTAGATAACCCTTCAGAATTAATAACTACCAGTGGCTTCCTGAGGGAAGGGGAAGTGGGCTGGGGGGGGGGGCAAGGAAAGCAGCTGATAGCATTGATGCCTGTATAACTCCACTCAAGGGTTGCAAACTGCAGAATTGTATGTAAATAGATAGATGGTGTAAGACGCGAGTGAGGAGGTGGAGATGGGGTGTTGTTGGGGGTTGGATGGGGGTAGCAGAGGATAAAGGGGAGCTGATATCAAGGAATTCAAGATGAAAGAAAATGTTCTGAAACTGATTATCATAACAATTATACAATATTGCTTGATGTGATTAGACTGTAGAATGTTATGATATTTGTAAGGGCTCCCAATAAAATGATAAAAAAAAAGATTACAGCCTTGAACACCTTATGGGTTAGCTCTACTATGTCCTACAGGTAATCTGAGCAGAATTGACAGTACTGAGGTGAGCATTGCCTATGAGGGTGGTTTATGGATTCTGATCTCCATATAGTCAAGCCAAAGCACATTGTAGATGTAAATAGTTGTTAACTACTTTTAGATGCTGTCAAGGTGACTCTGACCCATGTAGAGAGTGTAATATCAAGCAGCGTTTAGTTCTATAGGACACTGTAACTGTTGCTGATTGAGCACACTGTGACAATGACCATTACTCTCAGTCATTGAGGGTCTTCCTTATTTATTTATAATAATTTTATTGACATATAATTCACAAATAATTCCATACAATCTGTGTTAGTCTGGGTAGACTAGAGAAACAAATTCATTTATACACATATGGATATAAGGGAAAGGTTTGTATACAAGAGGAATAGAACATTGAGAAAGCATCCAGCGCAGTCCAGCTCAAAGTCATAAGTCTGATATTAGCCCATATGGCCGATATCAGTCTATAAAGTCTCCTTCCAATTCATGAAGTCACAGTTCAGTGGGTGCAGAGTCCCAGCTCTGGCAAGTGTCCCCTCATGGCTCCTCATTTCCAGGGCTCAGGGTCCATCAGCAGTATCCATTGGTGATAGAAACAGCTCAGCCCTGACAGGGGTCTCTCTGTGGCTTTTATGACTTCAGGGGTCTGATTCTATCAGGGCGAGGCCATGGGGCTTCTCCTCTGGCTCTTCTGGTTCCTTGGATGCTGCCATCTTGTCTTGTCGGTAGTTCGTTGTCTCAGAGACTGACTCCCAGAGACTGAGAGTCAAGTCTCTCTTCTCCAATTGGGAAATATCATGAAATTTCCCAGAATTCTCAGTAGAAAGCCATGCCCACACAGAAGCCTCATTGACTACTCATTGGCCATCTCCAGATTAACAGGCTAACCTCCACCACTATATTCCAATCATGAAATTGACATTATAAATACATGACTGCCACACAATCCTATGGTTAAAACACATTTAAACATGTGCCATCATTACCACAGTTGAGTTTAGAATCTTTTCTTTCTTGTATTTATTATAATTAGTTCCCCATTTGCAGAGGGGTTGCAGGGAGGAGAGGAGTTGGTCAGGGTACAGGGTGGCAACAATGAGATCTGCAACTTCCCTCTAGTTCCCAAATGCTTCCTCCCATCCACTATCATGATCACAGTTCTACCTTGCAAACCTGACTAGACCAGGGGATATACCCTGGAGTTGGAAACATGGGGAATTCAGGACAGATGATCCCTTTTGGACCAGTGGTGGGTGTGATGATACTGGGAGGGTGGAGGGAGGTTGGAGTGGAAAGGGGTAACTAATCGCAGGGATCTACATATGATCTCTCTGGAGTATGGACAGCTGGGAAGAGGGTGAAGGGAAACAGCGGACTGATTACGATATGAAAAAGTAATAACAATGTGTAAATTATTAAGGGTTCATGGGGGAAGAGGAGGGGTGAAGGGGTAAAAGGGGAAGTATGGGGAGCTTGTACTGAGGGCCTAAGTGGAGGGAGAAGGTTTCAGGGGTAATGATGGCAGCAGGTGTGCAAATGTGGTATGCATACAATTGATGTGTATGTTGATCATGATAGGAATTGTATGGGCCCCCAATGGAATGATTTTTAAAAAAAGAGAGGGAAAGGAGGACTCAAGTAGAAAATATTTGGAAATGAAGATGACATGTGTACAAATGTGCTTGATACAAAGGATGTGTTGAATGTTATAAGAGCTGTAAGAACCTCCAATAAAATCATTGGAAAAATAATTAGCTCTCCATTTCTCCCTAACTTCCCTCATGAAATTATTAATCCAGTTATTATCTCTAGAGATGTACCTATCTGTAGCTTCATAAAAGTCTTCATTTTTTGTTGACCTTTCACTTAAAAACATGTGGTGTCCTCCAGGACTTGTCTCTTACGGTTAAAAAAAATCCCGTCAGGGTACAGGGACCCTTCCTAGTGTTCAGATCTGAAGGAGACCACCATGGAGTGGGCAGGAAGCAGGGGTCCTGTTCATAAGGTCAAAAGATGGACCTTTGGAAACCAGAGAACAGATTCACTGTCTCTTTTGGTGATGGGAGTTTGCTGTTGAGTTGATTCTGACTCACAAAGAAGCCCCCAAAAGAATGAAGGACTTTCCTTTCTCATACCATCCACGTAATTATACACTTGCTTCTAAAAAAACCCCAACCCCAAATTAAGTGAGACACAGTCTTGTTTTCCTTGCTTTCAAGGAAATCTACTAAGAGATTTCTTCATGTGGCTATGTCCACAGTATATTCACAAGGGTCTGCCAACATCATCATTCAATATACTACCTCTTTTTTTTTGCTTTTTCATTGCTCTGGTTTCCCATATATGTTAGGTGATTGAAATACCCTGGCTTGAGTCAGGTGTAACCTAGTCCTCAAAGTGACATCTTTGTCCTTATGACTTTAAAAAGGTTTTATGCAGCAGAATGACTGAACACCATGTGGGTCATTATAATTATAAATAGAGAAAAGAAGTATAATCTCAGTGCATGGTTAATAAAAACAAATACATTTTAGAGAGGTTCTTCAGTAGAAGTGAAGATGATACTGCTTTAAATGTATGCTTCATTTATTTATAGCATCTACTTTTTTCCTTTTGATCTGTTTTTTTCTCATATGTTCGTGGGTCTATTTTTGCTTAACTACCCCTTCTATGTTTTCTTCAATGGGCTATCATCACATTTTCAACGTAGATTCTTTTATTCGCTGAAGGTTTGGGGAGGCTTGGTTAATTTTTGTAAGCATTATGCTGGCATCAACTAAACTTCCTGTCATGGAGTTGATGCTGACTCAAACTCAGGCTATGGGACAGGGTAGAACGGTCCCAGTGCATTTTTGAGATTGTAACTGTTTAGGGAGAGGAAATTCTGACTGTTCGCTCCTGGCGAGGCTGGGGGATTCGAACTCCCCACCTTGAGGATCACACAGTAGGTTAAGCAGGGTCAATAGTGCCAAACATTTTATTCAAAGGAGAATTACATCCTAGAGTCTTGCTACTTTAGCGTGGTCATCAGATAAGCAAGAGCAACTTCACCTTGGAGCTTCTTAGTCATGCAAACCCAGGACTGTAAAACCAGTCAAAATTAGTGTTAACAATGTACCCAGGTGATGTGTTTGTACAAACTGTGACCACACTGTCATAGAGGGAATTTGACTCAACGTGACTTTAGAGGACAGGGTCAAATAGCTTCTTTGGGTTCCCAAGGTTGTAAATCTTTATGGGAGCAGGTAGCCTCATCTCTTTCCCCTGGAGCAGATGATGGGTTTGAACTCCAAACCTAGTGGAGAGCAAGCCACGACAACACCAGCAAGGCTGCACGGAGCAAAGAAGTCATTCAAATCACTTCATTGAGACGTGTGGGGCTGCTCACCTCAAGATAAGCAGCTCAAAACCACCAGCCCATCCATAGGAGGGAGATGGTCTTTCTCCTCTCGTGAAGCGTTAGTCTCCGAAACCCACAGTGGCAGCTTTACCCTGTCTGATAGGAGTGGTGCTCCCCTGTGCTTACAGGCTCTCTGTGAGTCAGAAGCGGATCTCTGGCAGCGAGTTTGGCTGATCCGATTACTTCAGATGGACTAGATGGCAATGAGTTGCTGTTAGAGGGTGACTGTGAGTTGGAATTGACCCAATAGCAGTGATGTTCTTCTCTTTTTACTGAGAGGGACAGAACTGTTTCAATTCTCATAAGGTAAGTTACGAAGAAATAGATGCATTTCCATATTTCTTTCTCTTCTATAGAAGAAAATGATTTACATTCACAGGAGAGAAATATAGTGTGAATTAAGGACGAGTGGCCACCGCATTGGCTGCTAGGAAGTTAGAGACCAAAGGTAGTTTTCCTTCTAACATGGGCACAAGCTCCTCTTGCACATGCTTACTTCCTGACTTCCACCATGCACTACCTCCATTTTTTACCCTTACTTTACTAATATATCTCATTTCAATTATTTGGTTTTGTACTCAATTATAGTAGAGCTGAGTGTTAAACAAGTTTATTCCAAAGGGTGACTGAGTATTTAAAAAATGTTTCTGGGCTGAGCCCTGGTGGTGTCGTGGTTGAGTGCGGGACTGTGGGGACTGTGGCCCACGGGCTTAGCGGTTCAAATCCAGCAGCAGCTCTCCAGGAGCAAGGCTGGTTAGCTCCCACAACCACAAGAAGGCAGTGATGCCCGCCCCCCCAAAAAAATGAAAAAAAGTTTCCATTAAAAATCCATGATGTTTGTAACTAGTTGGTATGTTACCTTTTTTCAAAAAGGATTTAAAGTGACTCGCTAGCACACATAGCACAGAATTTGAGATCTTGAGCTTAATCCCCTTCTTCCTTCCTCAGTTTCCATAACCACCTGCAACGGAGAGGATACAGTGATTCTGATTCTATAAACTTAGCACAGAGCCCAGCGCATCATGCATGCATTGATGTGTCCATCATATCTTAGGTACAACTAAGATGCAGCAAAAGTATTGTCTAAATGTATCCAAAACCAAATAATTGAAATGAGATATATAAGTAAAGTAAGGGTAAAAAATGGAGGTAGTGCATGGTGGAAGTCAGGAAGTAAGCATGTGCAAGAGGAGCTTGTGCCCATGTTAGAAGGAAAACTACCTTTGGTCTCTAACTTCCTAGCAGCCAATGCGGTGGCTACTCATCCTTAATTCACAGCCCAGAATGAAAAGGAAATTCTTGACTAAAAGCAGTTCAGTTATGTGTGGAATTGTTGCCTCACTCCTCATAAATCCAACTTGAAATCATACTTTCTGATACGATAAAAATGTATTTTCCACTCACAAAGAGAAAGAGGAAAATAAAAGAGAACAAGAGAGTACAGTGTCATCGAAAATCAGGAAAGGTATGCATGCGAGGGTCATATTCTTTCACAATGACTTTGCCGAGCAAATACTGTGAGAAGCTCAATTGTGTGAAGAAGATCGAGGCATAGGGTCTGGAGGCTAACACAGCTTTCTGGCTGACAGCACGGAGGACCTGGTGCACTTGCAGATGTCAATCAGAGTGAAGGCTTCACTGGGGACAACAACTCCAGGTAAGAAAGCCCAGTCTGCACAACAGGGCCAATAAGCAACATTATGATAAACGGATAGAAGATTGAAGCTGTGCAGGATTTTACTTAGCTTTGATCTGCTACTAATTGTCACGGAGGAGACAGCAGTACGGAAATAAAACATTTCACATTGGGCAAATATACTGAAAAATTCCTCTTCAAAGTGTTGAAGAGCAAAGAGTTCCCACTGAGGACTGGGGACACGTGATTCATGCCAGCCAGGGCATTTTCAATGGCCTCATCTGCATGTTGGACAATGAATGTGGGAGAGCAGAAATCATGTCTTTTAATCATGATGTTAGTGAAGGTTACTGAAGCTACCATGGATTTCCCAAAGAACAAATGGTCTTTCTTAGAAGAAGTACAGCCAGAATGCGCCTTAGACTCCAGGGTGACAATGTTTCATCTCAATTACTTTGGACATGTTATGAGCAGAGATCAATCCAGCAGTGGGCTTCAAACAGCTTGCCCTGGTCAGGCAGAACTCAGACCAAGTTTTTTTTTTTTGGGGGGGTGGGCATCACTGCCCTCTAGTGGTCATGGGAGCTACCCAATGCTGCTATTGAGAGCCACAGCTGGATTTGAACCACCAAGCCCGCGGGCTGCAGTCCCGCACTCAATCACTTATGCCACCGGGGCTCAGCCCTAAGACCAAGTTTTTTGTTGAGTTTTTTGAACTGGTTATTAAAGTGGGACCGGTTATCTGCGTTCTTTCTAAGGTGGGCTGCTGCCTAGCTGCCCAATGTGGAACTCAAAAATTAACATTTCTTACTCTTTGAAATGCTCGTTTGTGCAGTAATGTATTCTTAGCACCATAGCAATGTTCACGCCATCCACAGGTATAAAAAAGTAAATAGAACTATGCTTGTAATATTTATTGTGTAAAACTCATTATACTTTAGATTAAATACTGCATTTTTACTCCCTTGAGTTTACTTCAGTAGACTAACAAAACGTAAAGAGAAGAACTGCCAAAAAACTAGCATGATACACTGTCATTTGCTTCAGTTTAGTGTTCCATCCCAAGTTCTCATGCGTTTTTCTGTGTCAATTATGTAGTTCCTGAACATTTTCAGAGTTAAAAGTATTGTTAGGACAATTTCTTAAATTTTCTTTAGACAACAATTTCTGTAAGTCCAGCAGCAGAAGAAGTAAAGTTTTAAAAGATGAACATAACATGTTTATAGAAGAGGAGTCAGCTGTTGCTAATATATCAAACGCAATGACTATTGTCTAACTGGCTTTCCCAAAGTGGCATCCTACTTCTACAGGGAAAGAGGGCTACCGATACATCACACAGATGGGATGCTGGATACAATTGCACTTGAAGAGGCCAATCAAGCATCAGTGATGAAAGATCTTAAATGAGCTTTACTTTTTGTGTCAAGTTTTTGGTAAAATTTTTCATGAGTGTTTTAAAATTCTTCCTTATAACATAATCTAGTTTTGTGTAACTCTTGTATTGTTTTATTTAAGTACAAACTGTATGCAATACTAGACTATCATTCAATATATCATTTTTAAATATTTAAAATGGTCACTGTAGCAGCAAACTTATTTTAAATTATTTAACTCCTACCACTGGACGAATCCCTGGAGAAAGACACATGTTTGGTTCAGAAGGGGCAGCCAAAGGAGGAAGAACCTTGACACGATGAGATTGGTGGTTGCAACAAGGAAATGAGACAATTGTAAAGACTGCAGCATGAGGCAATACTCATTCTCTTACTCACAGGGTTGCAATGAGATGGAACTCAATGGTACCTAGCAACAATGGCAACATTAGCTTTATAGCTCTATGGCATAATTCAATTTAAAGCATAGCAGAAGATAATTCTAAGTATTTCAATAAAGGTAAGAAAAACTGAAAAGAGAAAAAAAAGTACATGGGCAAGTATATATATTTGTAAACACTTATGGGGACAGACTCATCTTTCTCCCACGAACTAACTGGTGGATTTGAACTGCTGACCTGTGATTAGAACCTCATTACCTAGCCCATATGTGTACATCTATATATGTATATATGTTGTTCAGAACTTTGCTATTTTCTGTTTAGTTTAACTTAGTTTTGAACAATCAAATTGTTTTTATGCCTGCCCAAACTGTCCTGTTACATAGTTTAAATAATATATATAGTGTCTTATATAAGTCATCATTGACTTCTTGAGCTAGCATGTTATATAAAGGACTCTCTGAGCTAGTAAGGTGAATAATGTTTATTGGGCATGTGCTCAACAATGTGAGACAGTGACTTTGTTTTCTTAATGTTTTTCTTTCAATCACCTTCTTCTACAATCTACTTCCTTTCTATACTTCTCTGTGATTATTAGATTCCCAAAATGTGATTCTCTTTTTCCTTTTCCCTAACAAAATGATAATGGCTTATTGATAGCCCAAATTCTCCATATTTTAAATGGAAATCCATGTCAGTATAAGAAAAGGAGCAAACATTTTTGCAGTTCATAAAATGTATAAAGAACTAATAAGCCATCATGATAGTACAGAAAACTTGAAATCCAGTGACTCTACAAATCTGTATAAGTCCCATAGAAACTATCTGTTGGAGCTTATTTCTTCCCTTTTTTAATGCTAGATTTCACAAGGGTAGAAGACAAACATCAAAATCCCTCCTTGGGAATATCCAGGGAGACAAAGGAGTTAATATCCCAATACCAAACTAAGGCAGAAAGGGATATCTGCCTTTAAATTCAGAATAATTTGTTTCTCAGAGAAGATTTTCCAATATGTACATTGAATTGCAGATTTTATTCATGTAAAGACAGTTTCCTGTGATAATTCTTACTAAACATACAAACATGATAAAATCATAAAATATGTGTTTACACAGGACCTACAATTTTGAACACAACATTTTCACTGTATCTATAATCCCTCATATTTCAGCAGTGCTAGATATTTTAACACAGAACTCTGGTGGCATAGTGTTTACCCCTCAGTCTGGGATCTGCATGGTTGGCAGTTCAAAATCTCCAGAGTTACAGTCTTGGAAACCCACGGGGGTGTCATTAGTTCAGCATAGACTCATTGGCAATGATTCTGAGTATGTACTTGACAGTCAATATAATTCCTCAACAATATTAAATAAAAATTATGTGCTATACTTTCCTCCTTTGTTGTTCATGATGTTTGTCACCAATTAATAACCTGTGATATGCAAATGACACAACTTTGCTTGGTGAAAGGGAATATTTACTTGCTAATGAACATCAAAGATTATGGCCTTCAGCATGCATTACACCTCGGCATAAAGAAAACAATGATTCTTGTAATTGGATAAATAAACAATATATGAAGAAGAGAGTGAAATACAGCCAGAATACTCCTTAGAAGCAAGGACAATAAAACTTCATTTTGCAAGGCAACATCAATTCCTAGGGAAGTCTAGGGACAGTGAAGCAAAAAAGACTCTTAATGAATTGTATGGACACAGTGGTTGCACCAATGGGCTCCGCCATAAGAATGATGGGTGTCCGGTACAGGGTCTTGTAGTGTTTGGGTCTGTTATGCGCAGGGTTTGTATGTGGCATAGCTCACGTGAGACAACCGACAAGCAGCAACAATTTAATGCAGGCATCTTTAAACTCTGTTTCTCTGATTGTCATTTTCAAAGTCATTCAGGTTGCCAGGATCCAATAGGAGAGGTAATGAGAGTGGGGGTGAGAGAAAAAATGTCTTATTTTTATTGCCTTCGAATAAAAGAATCACTTTTTATGAACATTCTGTTAGCAATAAATGATCACCTGACCTCACCCAATGCCAGAGGAGCTGGCAATTGTCATCCTTGGCTGCAGAGGTGCATTCTAGGGACAGGTCAGTTATGGTAGGAGAAGCACACATCTATGATAAATATTAGCAGTCTCCACCACACTGTGCTTGTTTACTAGACGTTAGCCAGGGAAGTTTCCCATTTTCCAAAGCAATGTTTTCCATGCTTACTAAGTACGAAAATCATTGGAAAATTCTATAGTCAGTACACTGAACCAGAATCTACAAAGGAAGTGTCAGAGGGTATTATTATTATCTGGTAATTTTACAAACTAAGATATATAAAAGTAAGTCGAAATTCTTTGGCAGGATATCGATACGCCATTATGATCTGACATGTAGCTGTGAGTCTGTTTCTAAGACCACTGCTGTGTTGGAACCAATTCATACAGTCAGCATCTAATTGTTAGATCTGGGAGAATTTTGCCAAGGTGGTTCTTAAATACAAAAATGGAATGATACAAACACAGTTAAATGAGTTTTATTAAAAACAATGGCAACTTATACAACAAAGTTGTTATGAGTTTTTTTCTCTAGAAAACCTTGACTGAAACACTAGTAGTTTGCCTCCATTGCACTGCCATCTCTGTACTTGAGATTATGTACATCTGTTTTATCTGCACGAAGCAAATACTACATAATGATGTGCTAATGTGCATTCAGTATCTTTAGTTAATAGCTTGAAAATATTTTTGGAGAGCAAGTGAAACATTTATCAGTTCAGCAGTGCATGCATCTCAGTGGTTTCCAAAACGTCTTCTTGAGAATACTAGCCAGGAAACTAGTGTCTTATATATTTTTAAATGTTTCTTACCATAAACTCTTCTTATTTACATATAAACCAATTTAGTATATAAGCCTCTTTGAAATCCCAAACTCACTGCATCCCAGTGGATTCTGACTCCTTGTGACCTTACACAGGTTTTCTGAGGTTGTAAACCCTCATGGAAATAGACCACCTCATCTTTCTCCTGACAGAGTGCTTGGCGAGTTTGGGTCGATCACTCAATGCTTACTTATGTAAGAGCCATAGAAAAGCAAATTGACTCACGTAAACCAAATGTTATCGTTTCCCCATTTTACCTTGGAACTGTGTTTTAAAATAACATCTACAATTATACTTTATGAGATACAAGTTCCATATCATGCAGTCTCCTGTTCCCTGAACATGCTATGAACTTTGCTAATATGTATCTTCCTCAGTATAGAATGTCATCTCTGTGACTTCTTGCCTCAGTAAGTTTTATCGTTTAAATGCTTAAACATGATTCCTCCATGAGGTCTGGGTCTATCTGGAAGCATAAACTTTTAGAATTTGCCATACTCTTACAATAGCATTAGTGCAATTCTTTCTGATACTCATATTATATTTTTCTTTAAATGTCTTTCTTCCTCTATCATGAACCACTGAAGCAGAATGAATATATTTCAAAAATATTTTCACTTTCTTCATGGCTTTAAACAGTACCTGGTATATAGTAAAAATTTTAAAATGAGCTCATTGAAATATTCTAACTCAAAGAAAACTATTAACTCAATCTCAAAATAGAGGATTTTTCTTCACAGATTAAGACATTTCATAGAAATAAGATGTTGAATCAAGCCATATTTTATAAAGTGCTTTCTTACTTTTAGTTTTACTTTTTAAGTAAGCTTAACAATTTGTTTATGGAATATTAACCTAGTACCTGAAACATTCCTAATTATGACACACTAAGTCAAATTTAGGATATATATTTACTGATTTTCACATATACTACATCTCTAGTTTTAAAAGGGAGGAGTATACTTTGTTCCATAGGTTTAGAAATGCAAGCCTGAAAATAACTGGTAAGTAATTTATTTAATAATGGGCATTGCTTTATGTGGAAGTTAGATTAGTTCCCCCTGCTCCATGTGTCCATATCAGTACTTTGCAATTCATATCACTGGGCAAAATATGTGCATTTTGTGGTGATGGTAGTGTGATAAATTTGTATCTACTATCCCAAGAATTAGAGGACAAGGCATGCTAATCTGTTGTCCTGGATATTTTGTTATGTATGCTGTACGTTTTAGAGAAGTAGATGGTGGGGCGAAGAGAAGTTCTCCTTTAATGTAGAAGTTAGCACCAGATAAGCCACCACCGGGCATTGGGAACTAGAGTTCATGCTAGAGAGAGCAATCTGCTCTTCAGCTCTAGGTTTAAGAAGTAGATATATTCGGAAGCCGATGGTGGTAGCATTTATAGAATACTGCTCGATGTGATTGAACTATGGAATGATGGTACATGGATTAACTCCCAATATATAATAATATTTTTTAAAAAGAAAATCAAAAGTAAATGTAAAGATAATTAAAAGGTCAGAATCAGTGGAAAAGCAATCCACAATTTACATCTCTTGGGAAACACTCTGTGGTGCCGAAAAGTGGGGAGAAGAGGAGAAAAAAGAACATTAAAGGAAAAGCAAATCCCATGAAACAAAGAGGACAGCATCCTGCCAACTATAAAGCAGAGCATACCTCTGAAATTGGTCTGTAAGAAGAACCAGAAGATAGTTTAGAGAACTGCTTTGCATTTCATATAATGAAAGAAAATATCCCAAATAAAAATAAAAGGGAAAAATAGACTCAAAGAAAGCACACAAGCATGATATTTGGGGACAATATAATGAGATGAATAGAATCTGTGTGAAATAAAGAAGCATTTCAAACAAACTGAACTTCAATAGCAGAAGTCAAATCTGATTAAGGAGAAATAAAGTCATACTATGGAAAATTAAATTAGCGATGAAGCTAAAAGTCTAAAGTAGCGCTCTCAGAATGTAAAGGGGAAAAAGATAAAAATGCTAAAAGAGAAAATGAAATGCTAAAATGAGACAATACAAGAATGGATTTTTAAAATAGCAATTTATAAATTATCAAGGGTTCATGAGGGAGGGAGGAGTGGGGAGGGAGGGGATATAGGAGCTAATACCAAAGGCTTAAGTAGAAAATTGTTTTAAGATTAAGGATGACAACAAATGTGCTTTGCATACAATAGATGTATGTATTGACTGTGATAAGAGTTATATGAGTCCCCAGTAAAGTGATTTTTTAAAAAAAATGAATCTATAATATGAGAAGTACACATGTATCTAGAGAAGAAGTCCAAATAAATAAAAACAATGTGTAAGTGAATAAAATATTCATTAATGAAGAAGAGAAAGGGCTGATTTTATTCTGAATAATGGAATAAACCACTTAAAATCATGAACAATGAACTTGGAAAGACTTTATAACCTTCTTCTATCATTTTCTAATGATCTGTTTTTGGTAGAAGTGCTTATGCTTTCTTTATACATTTTAATTGCCTCATTTTACAAGTGAGGTTAATGGGAATCATACACTCACATAGGAAATATACAGATTAAATGCTGCATACAAAGCACATAGTTCAGTGTCAAGTGGATGTCCAGGACTTAGTTAATACTACCAGTGCAACTATTAGTATGTCCACCATTCGACCCTCATTTTGTCAAACTGTACTAAGTTTGCATGCTGCTCTGACCTTAGAACCTAGGCCACTAGCATCATGGTTTCAGAGGGATGCCTCTCCTACGTAAGGCTGACTATGAAGAAAGGGTTGGGATTCTACTTGCAAAAATTAGCCAATGCAAGACTAATCGAGCACAGCAGAATGTTATTTGACCTACCACTAGAAGATGAACCGTCCTAGCTTGAAAGATGACCATGGTCTCAAATGTGTGCACGATCAAGAGGATGCCTGGGGACCGGCAGCACCTTCTTATGAAGCATGCAGGCTTACCACGACACAGAGTAATCTCGATGGTCAGGAAGGCATGTCTTATCACATTCATTTTCAGTATTTGAGACCCACATAATTAGACACATAGTTGTCTATGAAAATATTTTAATTCCATAAATTGCAACACAATATTTGAAAGTATACCAAGAGGTAGGGGAAAAACCCTCACATTTACCTAGAAAAATAAAATTATTTATGGCCTCAACTCTCTCTCTAGGATTAAATAGTGGAAGAAATAGGGAAAATTTTGATCTCTAGAAACGTGTGTGAAGGCGACAGAAAGAAATGTTTGTAGGTGAATCTAGTTGGAAAGTATAGTGCCCATGATTAATTTACAAAGACACATAAAAATGTACTTTGAAAAGGGGGAATGCCCGGATAGAAAAGACATTGAAGAACTTGTGACAAATTCTTACTTTCTGAGTTAAGTTTAAATATTCCAGTGATTAGTTTAAAGGGTGAGAATAATTACAGAAATGTATGTTTAATATAAAATTTATGAAATAAAATGAGCCACAAGATTATATAATACATAAGGAACAATCTAGGGAAGTTTGAGATGAATGTTATGAGAAGGATGAAATAAGTGGGGGTGCAGTGGTGAGCAGGCTCTAAACTCGGAAAGTCCTTTATCACTATCTTGGAAAGAATATTGAGTCTAAGTTTTTTCATTGTCAGAACTACAGGTGACTGACTGTTAGAGGAGTTTAGATAAATGGTGGTAGCTTGCACTGGTGAAAGCGATTAGATTGGAAAACACTGATGCCTTTGAGATGTTCAGACTATAGAAAGGGTGGAATATAGTGTGAGAAAAAGGAAGAGAGACTGGTGCTGGGCCTGTGGCATGGTGGAGTGGACAGTGGTGCCTTTCACTCAGGCCAACTTTGAGGATTCATGGGAGATCATGTAGGAGTCATTTAGGACAAGCTGAATTTGAGATATATGGAAATGTGATGCAGATATCTGTATACAAAGATAAAAGCATTTAAAGGTTACATAGATGGTATGATTAATGCTCCAGGCTAATTTCTCTTCCTTAACACTATTGAGCTTTTGGAGCAATAATGTATTGCTTGGTGAATGTTTAGTGCATCATAGCACAGCTAGTGCATTGTGCCTCTGTGCTCAGCCCCCCAGAAGCTGGTGGCATTTCCAAGTAATGTCAACTCTGAAGTCTCCAGATATTGCTGAATAAGCCAGGGGGCAAAAGTGCATCCCATTCAGAACCACTGAACTAAGTGATACTACTAAGAAGGCACTGCTGCATATTAAGAAAACTATATAACAGGATTGAAACCAGAAATCACAACTTTAAATTTTTTCCAAATATATAGCCTCAGGAATTTTTTCTTTAGTTGGAATCATTTGCATGAATATTAGAAGACTGCTTACAGTAGGATACAGTTTACATGGGGGAACAAAGAACAATTAGAAATTTCAAAGAGGTTGAAGACAGGATTCACTGGAAAGAAGAAAATAGAACAGGTATGAAATATTATACTTCTTAAATTTGAATATGGCCACATGTAATTGGCTAACGCTTCCATCAGAAACAGGCTTCCCAGAAAAAAAAAGTTCTTGCCTATTTCATTCGGTAAAAATAGTGCTAATCCATGTCTCCAGCAGCAGCTCCAGTCCCTTTAGGATTTTCTCATTTGAGTTTTTGGTCTTGTTATTGCCAAAGAATTTGAATGCCTGAATAGAAAATCTTAATATTTCTGAAGGTTAATAGCTTATCAGGACTTTGTGGAATCATTATATTTCGTAGAGTACTATTGATAACCTTTCCAATAGGTGAGTTAGATCATGTATGTTAGAAACGTTATTGCATTATTTGATTATTTTGTTGGTAAGCATTTCCTTTATTCTCAGCACTATGTGCAAAAATGTATATATATATATATATATATATATCCATGTTTCAAAACCAAAACTAGTAGAACCTGTTATAGAATTAAAGTATATGTCAATTTTCTTTCTTTGTTATTCATCAACAAATATTCAATGAAATAGTATTTCCCATCAACCCATTTTTTAGTACTATGTAATATTGTGATATAAACTGCAGTGACTTTGCTGCTTATGTTATTTGTAATACTTAATGTTACAAGTTGTGATTTGTATAAATTGAACAACTTCTATGGAAGTTTCAGGGGAAAACAAAAGAAATAAAGCTATCTTTTAAAAGAATCGAAAGACTTCATTCTCTTTTATCTAATGACCATCTATTCCTAAAATCCTGGTTTCTAAAAGCCGTGCCATTTGGAGATTTCCCTGGCGGACAGCGGCAGCGCTCTGCTGCATGACATGTGGTGAATGTTAACCACCTCCTTGATGTAACATAGCACAGGCTGGCTAAGGTAATCTGATGTGACGTTATGACAACACTGTGAACCAGTCTGGGATATTGAAAAGATGGCATCTTTCAAAGACCCTGGACAGATAGCATAGTTAGAAATAGCGTGACCTATTGTAACTTCCCTTTTGAACAAGGACACAGGCAAGTTTATGTGATACATAAAGAATGGTTTTCAAACATTGTGTACTAAAAAGAAGCTGTTGTGGTGGTGTTGATTTTCTGAGGCTTTAGATTTAAAACTATTAAGATTGATATTTCAACAAGATAACTTTTACCAAGATCTGATTACAGGTCTGAGAATAAGTAAGCAGTTTTTAAGTTAATGCAGAGCTCACCACAACTAGAAATCTCTAAAAAAAGTCACAAAATAGGTGTTTGGCAACCACTTATTTATCACTTGTTAAATGTGCTCAGGTAGAATCAAGTGGCATTCTATTAGCATTGGGAGGAAAATGATCTAGAAACGTGAGCACTCAGACAAAGATATATGTTTTCTACACATGTTGTTGAGTTTTCTCCTGAAGAAAGTCCCCTTTCCTCAGCCTAATTGATTGTGCAGGCTGTGCAGAATTTGAAAACCATGTTTTCTTCTAGGATTACTTCAAGATCAGCTCCTTTGGTTTTAAATTTGTTTCACATTTGTTTGGGCAAGAATACTAGCACTAATAATACCTGATGAACAGTGATGAGTTACAGAAATGAAAATAGCTTGGTCACTAAATCCGATAGAGGATGAAAAGGGAAATTGAACATAATATGTACATCTTTGAATAAAAAGCTAAAATTGAACTACAAGGTAGGAGATCAGCAAAGCGGTTATTTTTTAGGATTTACAGCTGAAAGTGGTAATATGCTACTGCCTTACTCAATTCTATATTAAAAAGCCCCTCAAAATATGAAGTTTTATTGTTGATATTATAAATGAGATGAAAGATTAATTTATGAAAATTTTCCCTTATAATAATTTGTAAGTCAAAGCCATTAATTAATTTCTATTTAAAACTATTAATGATATTATTTACCTAAATATGGCAGTTAAATTTCTGGAAAAATTTAAAAAATCATATTAATATCTACATGTGTATACTATTTTATTATTTATACATATTGACACTTGATGAATGCTAAAGTTATATAATGAATATGAAGAACATACTGTTTATTATCCTAGGTCCCCAAAGAATCATTCCTAACACATAAATATCACAGTTCGATTTTCAAGTGATATTTTCCTAATGCTTTCTCATTTGAAATACTAAAAAAGATTGTGTTATGAAGATCCATGGTTTAAAGCAAATGATGAGAACAAATCCTGGGATTCTGAGTTGTTCTCCTAATTAATAGATTACTAATTTAAACTCACACTTTGAATCTGGAATCCATTATCCCTTTCTTTTCTGGTGTTCATAAAGTTAGAGGCTTTTTGAAGTGATCCACGATATAATGACTGATAGCAAAATTTAACATAAAGATATATAATTTAACATTAAATGAATGAGTAATCTGTTACCTTGATATTACACTTTAGCAATGCTAAAAGCATACTCAGAAATAAATTCTTAAATTATAGTTGTCAATTAAATTAAAATAAGACTTTACTCAAGAACCTGACAATATTTTGAATTTGGTTTTATAGAATGAATTGGAACACACACATTATAATAAATGTACACATTCCAATATTTTTTTATTTAATGGAAATTGTATATCCAATATTTTTATTTAAAAGAAACAGAAATAAATTATTGTGAAACTTCTGATGTTATAAAATAAAATTCTAAAAGGCCTGTTTGAAAAAAATAAACAAGTTTTTCTTCTGGAAAGAAATAAAAGGAAAAATGTTAGACATGGTGAAATAGCTAAATCAAGAAAATTATTTTATTTGTTGGGTTGGGTTCAAGAATGGTATCTGAATGCCTTATGGAGCTAGCTACTCATAACCCTTTGCAATCTATTCCAGACAGATGTTACCCCACTAGCAGGAGAAATTGGATACTGGAAAGAATCATCTCAATGTTTTTTATGTGCTTGCTATGACTTCATCTTTCATGATCCTTAGAAGTCAATGAAAAGGAATTATTATTCCATTATATGAGACGATTTGAGGCCTAATGAGGTTAAGTGACTTCTCCAAGGTAAGATAGCTAATAAATGGTAAAGTGAGAATTAAAAGCTTATTACAGAAGTGAGGCTTGATTTTTGAAAAAAATTGTATATGAATGTTGGAAGAAAAAGAAATAGATGACAAGTAAATGATCAATATTGACAAAGAAAAGCAAATGAAAGAAAAATGAGCAAAGTGATTTCTTAGATTGGTTATCCAGTATTTATAAAGACCTTTCAAATACTCAAGAAAAGCTGTGTGATTTAATTGAATACTAGCCAACTCAATTTGATTATCTAGTTTTTATTGTTGTTGTTGCTATCATGTGAACTGCTTCTCAGACTGTAATTGTCTGAGAGCACGCCAGGTCTGTCTTCGGAGGCACCTCTCTCTGGAGGAAGGGGAGGTTCCCTTTTCTCCTGGAGCTCCCAGAAAGGTTTGAAGTCTGGGCAACTGAGGGCTTGTTCTTCTCTGTCCTCCAGGGCTGCTATCAATCAGGATCACTCAATAACAGTGTGGTTTGGTTTGTTTTTATTTTAATAGTGTTTTTCACCGATTAGGAGGAAAAACATGGGATGTGGATTTCTTTTCTGATTGTCTAGTTGGGATCAGTTATCTTGGGCAATTACTTAATCTCTCTGATCTTTAATGTTCTCCTCTGTGAAGTGAGTTCTGACCTCTATTCTGGAAGGTCCTAGCATTGTACTGAGCATTTTGAACCTCGAGTGGCTCACCACAACACAGGGTCATCCCTGTTTGGATCATGCATCCTGTGCAGGTGAGCTTGCTCTGTCTGTGTTTTCTGTGTACCAGCAGAAGGGGCCACCCCTTCTGGGATGTGTTGGCATCATGCCCACTGCCATGGAGTCAACACTGGCACATAGCGATGCCCTGTGGGTTTCCAAGATGGTAATTCCTTTTGGGAGTAGAAAGTCCAGCCTATCTACCACACAGCTGCTGGGGATTTGAACTGCCAGCCATGCAGAATGCAGCTGCGGAAAAGGAAAAGAGAGATGTAAGAACTAGTACATTGCTCTGAAATGTAGGTTGTATGTGTCACATCCACTCACCTTTTAAAGGGCCAAAGGAAGTCACCTTCCCAAAAGTCATACACCTAGACCTGGGACTAGGATCCTCTCATGGCAAAGGGCAGTGAACATTGGAAACCATATTTCACACCACCCAAGATAATTCATGAGTGAGTGGGAGAAGTGAACTTCCTAGCAGATTTGCTGGCACGTCGTCTGTGTTCTACAAGCTTCACTAGTCTTTCATCCCTGCTTCGGGATCCAGAATCAAGATGCACAAAGACGAAGGACACAAAGCTTGGAAGCTACATGTAAACACATCCCACCATCCATTTTGTGTGCAACCCCTTTTAAAAAATAGTAAGTGAATGTATTACACATGAGTGACAGATTCTGTTTCCCATTAGAAACTGGCAGTTAAAATAAGAAACTAAGTTATATTTGAAACATCACCATAAGTTAAAAAGTTCTTCCTCTGTTTGTTTTACTCTCAACACAAAACGGACAAGTTAAGCCTTTTAAAGCATTTTCCTGATTTCTTACATTTCATTTTGCACCAATTGCAAAAGTGAACTCATAAATGACATATAGGCACATATAATGTTTAATGAATATCATGAACAAAATAGTGAGGCAAAGTTTCAATTGGAAGGCACCATTTGGGATACGAGATGAACATAAATTTTTGTGAGGTTATATTCCAGTAAGAAACCTCTCAGGAATTTTGCAATCTTCCATACTAAAGGAAAATTCCCTATTTAATATTTCTGAAATAGTCTGAAAAGGTCTGTTTTCTATGTCATGTGGTCAACCCCAGCAAGAGTTTTGTATGAGTAATGGATTTAGTCCTGTAGCATTTTGGATGAATCTTTGAGAAAAAAGCCAACACTTCTTGCCCTCTTTCTCCAAGATCAAAGACACCACTATATTTTTGGTATGAAAAGGTTTTGCCATGGTTGCCAAAAATATGCTCTTTCTCCATCAGTTCTGTCGTGGTTAGGGAGTGATTGACAGAACACGTAGTCTGTCCAGGGTGGCTCCATTTCAGTTCAATGGTGGTGCTTAATTTGAGAGAGTACTGTGAGTTTCTTTTGGATGAAAAGTTCCTACTGCACAGAAATAGTTCTCCCCTTTAGTTAGGAGTCAGTCAACAACACCAACTATGTGAAGTGTCACCATAGTTTGAAATTTACGGGATAAATAGCCATCTATGTAGGAACAACCTAATGTTTTACCTGCCTCTTTAGGACAATCAATTTAATGGAGAAAACAAGCAAACAAAAAACCTGGATGGAAATTGAGTGTTCAAGTACTTCCTCAAAAACAATGTTTTCAGGAAATTTGGTGCTAAACTTTTATAAGAATATAATTTTCATGTTATGTCACTTCAAACTGTTTAAATAATGATGACCCACAATCACAAGTCTTTAGATATACTATGGATCAAAACAAAGCCCCCTGAATCTAACAAACATTCAGAGAATTCTGAAAGTCACTGAAGAGGATCACGTGAACCTGTGCATGTCTTACCAATAGGTCTCACAGAAGATAAGCTTCACTTCATATTTGAAGTAAAAATACTTCAGGAAGGACTCTCAAAGGAGAGTCCATTTATTTTAGCTTAGCATGTTGTTCGCTCATCCACACTCTGCAAAATTGAATACCTTAAAAATAAATTAACAACAAAAGATGCATGAAGGTTTTGAGTCCTATAATCGCAGTAATCCCTTGTGGGAGAGAGGAAAACGATACAGATCAACAACAAGGCTCTCTTCAGGGACATGGCCTTCAGGAGGCTGAGCAAGGCACTCCATGGCAAGGATCAGTGACAGGTGGACAGAGAGCAGACTGCGAAAAAGACCTACTTCATGTGTAATATCCCTCAAAAGTCTAGAAGAATTGGGTCCCATGGGCCTCTCATAGTGTCCCATGCTGGAACCATTACCTGCCTCTACCCTGTGGGCTTCAGACACTGAAGTGGGTTGCACAGTGGAAAAAAGAAAAAAAAAAGGAATCTAGAAGAAAGGCTGCTTTTCCAAGTGTGCTGGTTTAAACCCTTCCCAGTTATCAGATGTCATAAATGTACTAATGGGTTGGGGAAGTGACATTTTCAACAAAGGGCTAATAACGTGGACTAACATTTGATATATGAGGGGGAGTACAGATGACTTAAGAGAAAAACAGAAACTATGTCAGAAACGACCTTTTCAACCTAATACTATTGTGTACGACTTTGAGATTTACAGCACTCCTTAACTCTTCCCTGAATCTCCATCATGGGTCCAACTAAAATGCAGTCATGTGAAATAAAGCACTTTCTGCTCCCAGTCTTGTGTGGAGAGCATGAGTTCTTGACTGATCGGACTAATTGATGGCTCCATCTCGGGATGAAATTCAGCAGAGCATGGCATGACTTTGGGGGGCAGTTCACAGGCCCCGTTTAAGATTTGAGGTAAAGAAGGGTTGCATGTTGTGTTAATTGATTCAGGAGTATGTTTTCTGCTCACTTTTGATGCTTTAGAATGAAATGCAACAGTTCGGAATGTAAACCGAATCAAGAAGTTCTGTGGATGTGGCCCTTTTTGCCTCCCAAAGGAGGTTATAGTGTGCCAGTGAGCATTCCTTTGTTCCACCTCGAGCATGTGGGCATGCTGCCAGGCTATTTTGAGGAAATTTAAAAAGCACGGGATACATAAAGCACTTTATGGGATACATAAAGCACTTTGCTAAATTTTGAAATGTTTTTATTGTCCTAAGTATCTGCATAGCTCATGAATTATATTTCATCCCATGTGTCTCAGTTGTTATCTAATGTCACCACTTCAGTTTGTCTATCTCTAGATCTAGATATTCTGTAACCTGTAGGGGATACTTAGGTCTGAATTCTTTAATGTCCTACTATTATTTTCCTAAATCTATAGTGCACAGTAACTCTGTTTTACTAATTTTATTACTGTGAATTTGGTAATCTTTAGGTGAAATCCGGGACCACTTGAAAAAACTCAGACAAATTGCTGAAATCTTCTCTAATAATTATAATGTTCTCACCATTTACATTTGCATAGGCATCTTTTCTAAAAAGTAAATTGATATGACATCTTCTTCTCATTCTTTTGTGAATGCCCAAGACCTAAAAGAAGTGTATCCGTTATAGTGGTGTGAGCCTGTGATAGGAAAAAGCTATCCTTCCAGGCAGAAATATGTGCAATGTGCTTACATTGATTTTTAAAATATCTGAATGAAGATTATCGTTAGCTGAGCCTCATCTGATTTTTCAATTCTCCTTTCCATTGCCGATTGAATTATTATCAGGAAAGGCCTTTTCTCCATAATTTCTTTAAATTGGGATGCTTTTCATCAGTTTTGCTCCTGTTAGGAAATCAAATAATTCCATTGACAAACAAACAAACAAACAAAATGAACAGATAGAGGTCTTTGCTCATGATGAAGTATTTTTGAGACTGATGCTTTATTCCAGTTAGAAATTAATAAAACCTTTCAACATATGTGAAATGATTTACTAACAAGTTTAACATATTCTAAAGTGAAACCCAACCCATTCTCTGTTTAAATTCCTAGAGCTTTGATTAAATCCTGATACCTATCATCCAGCTGCCCTGAATTCATCTGATGAAAACACTGGATAAGAGTTCACCTTATACCCTGATTATCTCTACACACTCTTTCGTCCTCTCTGTTAACCATTCCTTGAAAAAATAAACTTAAAGTACCAAAGTAAAAGAGAAAAAAAATCAAACACCAGGCTGACCAAGACCAAATAAAAGTAGCAACCATTGAAAACAAAAACAGAAACCTCTAAACTAATGTTTTATTTATCACATACAAACGTGTTTTCCTAAGAATTATTTCCAGGGCAGGCCGCCATATGGAAGTAGGAAGCCATTGCAGGAATGCACGGAGATGGTTTGTATCACCTGCATAACTTGTTTTGTTCTATGCCTTCAGGCTTCAAAACCCGCGTCCCATATTTTTTCCTTTCTTTAAAAATAATGTACATCAGTTTAATTTATCCCAGGTCCTGACAGAAGGATCAGATTTTAAGCATTTAATGCTGTGGTTTCAAATCCAATTTCTCAGTGTTCATCGTTTCAAAAGTGGCAGAATTCAGTTTTTGAAAAGGTTCAAGAGCTTGGAGAGGATTGGCAAGGGTTCTTCAGGCCCACATTGCTGTGAAAAGCGGCTCTGTATGGGCGGACGCAGCTTGGTCTGAATTTTTCTATAATGCTCCAGGAAATACGAACTCCCCGCCTACTGCAACAAGAGGCTCTTCTTATGGGTGTTCACCTAAGGATGTTTTTTTCAACTCATAGCGCATATTGAACAAATCATCTATTTACAGGTTTTCTTAGCTAGGACACTGATTGGCTGAGACATTTTCCCAAAAGGAAGATCCCAGCATATCTGAGTAAGGCTTGATTTCACTTATATGCTTGGAAATAACTTTTCTTGAGACCAATGGGATTTTTATCCATTCAGATGCTGAAGCACTCACTCCGGGCACAGTAAACTCATTGTGGACTCTCTTTCTTAGTGGTGGGGGAACCTCAAAAGGTCAGGAGTCCAAATTGCTTCAAATAAACATCCAAAATCTCAGATGCTTTTTTGTAACGGACCCAAGTTTATTTGAACCTCTTTTTTTGGTTTGGAAATCAAGCCGAAAATTTCAGAAAGACAGTTTTTCTTGTGAGATCTTAGAATGTTGTGGTTTAAATAAAGTAATAAATAAGCTTGAAAATGAAAGGCAAAATTGGCACAAACTCACCTGGATTCATTCTGTTAAATGTCTGAAACTGAGTGGCATTGTGTAATATATATATATATATATATATATATATATATATATATATATATATATATATAAAAGAGTCTTACAGTGGATTAGCTTGACACAATCAAATATTTATGTTGAGTGCATCTTGGAGAAATTTTGTCATTCTATCATCCTTTGTTTTTTGTGTTTCAATAAGAGTCATCTTTTAAAAAAATTTCCCTTTATCTTCAGTTTGGAAGACTAGAGTTTGTTTTCCATTTTAAAACATATAATTAACTCTTTGACTTGAAACACAGGGGATTCAGGACAGATATACCTCTCAGGACCAATAATGAGAGCAGGGATACCAAGGAAGCAAGGGAAAATGGGGGAGAAAGGAGGAACCTATCACCATGATCTAGCCCTCTCCCAAGGAGACGGACAGTAGAAAAGAGGGTCAAGGGAAACATCGGTTGGTGTAAGACATGAAAAGAAAAAATAATTGATACATTATCAAGGGTTCATGAGGGAGGGAGGGTCAGTGAGGGTGGAAGGTGAGCTGATACCAAGGCCTCAAGTAAAAAGAAAATGTTTTGAAAATGATGATGGCAGCATATGTATAAATGTGCTTGACACAGTGAATGGATGTATGGATTGTGATAAGAACTCTATGAGCCCCCAATAAGATTATTTAAGAATAAAAATTAAGAGCATAGCTATTTGGTCTGCTTTTAAAATAGAATTCTTATTGATGTAGGGAATTCTGTCTCTAAATACTTATTATGGCATTTATATAATATATATACACACATATATAACATGAAAAAAGGAAGTAGATTATTTTGAATACTTACCATAGCATATAAGACATATGAGCTCAAGCTTGAGCATTTACACTGATCCTAGAACCAAATCATCGAGCGGGTATTGTTATACCTTATTTCACACATGATAAAGCCATGCCTTATGAAGGAATAGTACATTTTAGCTAACATGTGTCAGAGGTGGGATTTAAGCAAAGAGGGTCTGGATTCAAGATTACTAACTCTGTGAGTATTTCATAAAGTTTCTTTTAGTTGTCATTTTACTGAGAGATATTTTATGGAAACAGTTGGCCTCATCTCTCTCTGGGGGAGTAGCTGGTGGGTTTGAACTGCAGGCCTTTTTGGTTAGCAGCTGGGCATGTAGCCACTGCGCCATCAGGCCAGGACTTACTGAGAGATATTTTTAAAAAAAACATGTATCCCAGCTGATTTCTTTGACCAGGACCCCTGATGGTGCAGCAATCAAGCATTGTGTAGTGAACTAAAAGGTCACCATTCAGACCACCAACCCTCATGGGAGAAATGGCTGTCCATCTGCTTTAAGAAAGTTTCCCATTGCCATGCACTTAATTCTATTGGTCACTCTTGATGGAAGTAGAACGCTGCATCTGGGGGTTCAGACAGCGAGCCTACCCCATTGCATGACCACCAAGCCATTAGGTTTTGCAGTGTAAAAGGCAGTTGAATGCTGTTGTGCGGGTTGCTAGCAAAGGGCAGTGGTTTCTAGTGACTCTCATCCTAGCATTCTGTAGAATGAGGTGTGTGATTTATTATACAGAAAGAGGATTTGCATGGTGACTTAGAGATGTAAAGAAGACATTCCTGCTGTGTAGAAATAATGGCATAATGATAATACCTTAGATGATAAAACAGCCAACACTACACACATACTTGTTTACTTGGAAACCTTCAGCAAGCCATGAGATGGACATTGAAGGCATCTTGAAGGCAGATGCAGATGAGGAAAACCGGGGCTTGTGGCATGAAGAGAGTTTCCCAAAGTCATCAGACTACGACGAGGCATCTGAGCAGAAACTCCCAGTCAAATCTCGAGGCTATAGAATTGTTCTTTGTGAATCAACACCAGTCTGATCCTGTGCTCCCCCTCTAAGTAGCCTGCTTTACTTTCTCCTTGTTAACTCCTTCCTGAGTTGTTTTTAAAGCCCCCTTTCAATTGCGGTGTATTTTCTCCACTGTACCTTGTACATTTCAGATTTCTAGTATATTGTGTTCCTGATGGAGAGCACTCTCCACAAACTGATAAAATCCAAAGTACTGTTGCAAAGCCCAAAATAGTCTGGACACATGATCCCAGAGCTGTTCCTGTGCTACCCATTTAAGTTATGTATCAAGTCTAAATTTAATCAAGGCCATATTTTATTTATACATTTCATGCATTAAACTCATTTAAACTTTTAGTCAGATTTCATTAGAAGAAATACTACCGTGCACATCATGCAGTAGTAAAGCTAATGTGCTTCAGGAATTTGAAAGGAGTTAGAGATTGGGGGTCTGATTTCAAAACGTCTTGTTCTTTCTCTGCTCAGGCCTGCGAGCAGCGCCCGGTTTGTTTCCGAGGCCACTAATACACTCAGCATGCGCCGCACAAACGTGTAAACACAGACATTCCCTGTAATCAGGGAGGTTGGTGTCTTAAGGCAAGATTATGTTTTTTTAGGAAATGCAATTTATGTCCAGGATTAAGTTTCGCTTGCAGACTGATAACGTCTGAGGTCCGGGGAGTTGATAATGACCATTGTGTCCTAGCTCCCTGCCCTACCTCTGAAGTCTCGAATCGCTCTTCCTGGAGAGAGCCCCCGTTCTCAGGATCCCAAGTAAAATTATGTAGATTCTTAATTTCTTAACCAGGGGAGGGAAGTCAAAGATAGGAGAACACAAAACAGATTTGTCATACTTGAAGGCATCGATAAACCTTTGTAATGGATGCGAGGAGTACGGAGAGTGGAGGGGAAAGGTGACAGACGACCTCAGGACCCGCATCTTTCTTTGCCAGGCAGGAAATATAAAGTTAGGGCTGGTCCTTCGGTATTCCTGCGGTTGAGGGTGAGGAGGGTGAGTATCAAGTTGGTCATGATTCTTAGAACATCCTGATTTTTGTAAGCTCATGGCATGACCCTGAAGTTGTAAAACAAGTTAAGAAAATGACAGTCTCTTTTAATATAAAATGCAAAATAAATTCACCCAGAACACCAACATAAGCCATCTTTAAAAACCTTCCCATCTGAAAATCTCCCCATTTCTTGTCCAAAACCCCCAAAATAGATCTCGCAAGTTAGAGAGGCAGTTTTCTTGCCAAATGCACACATTTTGGGATTAATTACTACAACCACAGTTGGTCTTTCTGTCTTTCCCCTCCTCCAGGCATGGGTCTGAAAACTGCTTTTATTTATTTACTTATTTTTTACCCAGCCCCCCCACCCCCTCCATTTTACACAATGGCTGCAGATCTGGCAAATGAGAACGGTGGCCGTGATCAGATAGCTGAGTTTTCTCCAGGACTTGGGGGGAAATTCACCCTCACTGAATTGAGTCCTCAGAGCTAGAACTTCTCTGACCACAAGGACGACTAAAGTGCTTTTTCCTTCTTCTTCGTCATAGCAACAGGTCCTGCATGGGGCGAGGCCACACCGCAGAAACCTCAAATCTGCCTCAGCCGTGACTTCTGGAGCGGGCGTTCAGGGTAAGGGGACTGTCTGCTTGTTTGTTCACACATATTTTCTAAATTGCCTGTTTATGTCAATTAGGAGGCTAGAATCAGGGAATGCTTCGTTGACCTGATTTTCACAGAAGGAAGTCTTTGTGTAGCATTATATCAATCTGAGTCGATAGATAAGCTCAAATAGGCAGTTGATCGTGATCGCGTGGATGAAATTTTGGGTATCCTGTCCTCCCTTGTTATTTTCTTCTAAGATTTTTGAAGGAAAATACATTATTGTTGGGGGAGGTGTGTCGTAGGCGGTTTCTCTTCCATTATATCCCCCCCTCCCTTTTGTCTCACCTCCTGTACAAAACAGAGTTTTATGAGGCCCCATCTAATTTCTTTTCGAGACCATTTATTTAATACGAACACCGCTCTTCTGGCCTAGGATGCCATAGAAGTGAGTTATTTTTAATTTATTTTATAAAGTCAATGCTTACGACAGAGGGCTAATGCAGTGGAAATGAGCTGAAATGGAAATTCTGACATCACTTGAACTGCCGTCCTGACGCCTCAACTGGGAGAAAAACGTGTAAAAACCACTCTATGGAGAGGGCGCATATGAAATTCCGTGTTGGTGTGATTGCTTGCACATGATCCGTACGCACGCCCCTGTCCCCTGGCACCGCTGAGGCTCCCCACGTGGCTGAGCCGGGCTGGACCCTTTCCCGGGATACGGGGTTTCCAGGATGGACAAGCAGGAGCAATGGAGAGGTCCAGTCTGAGATGTCATCAGAGGCTCCCAAGCTTGTATATTTCAATAATGACTCTTAGCGTTTGCAGGAAATAGAAAGGACACCGTGCAGCCGGGAGTTTGAGCAGAGTAACCATTGTGAGGAAGGCAATTGTTTGCAAACGCTCGACCATGTTTAAACTGCGTCAAGTATCGGCCTGCATCCACAAGGTGGCGCTGGAAGCCCATGATACTGAACACATGGGACGCTGGCGTGCTAATAAAAAAATGCATCTGTGACGGGGATTCATGCTAAACCACGGCTCTTCTCATGTGATTTCTAGGTTAGAAATAAGATCAAATGCCACTATGGAGGGGCAGAGGAGGATAATTCAGCATTTTAGATTAGATATGGATGGGCAGAGGAGGATAATTCAGCATTTTAGATTCGGAAGCATAGATGTATTCTTTGACACCAGATTTCAAAAGATTTTTATTCAAGACTCTTGGAATATAATTCTAGCAATTCCTTATTTGATAATGCATGTGGGGCTGAGCCCCGGTGGCGTAGGGGTTGAGTGTGGGATTGCAGCCCACAGGCTTGGCGGTTCAAATCCAGCAGCAGCTCTCCAGGAGCAAGGTTGAGTAGCTCCCACAACCACCAGAGGGCAATGATGCCCACCCCCAAAACCAGCACCACCAACAAAAAATAATGCATGTGAATTATGATTTCCTTTAACACATGAGAGAACAAAAGCCAAAATTGCCAACGAATATCGGTGGTACAAATGGTTAGGCAGGGGACTATGAGCGGAAAGGTTGGTGGTTCGACGCCCTCCATAAATGCTTCAGAAGTGGCTTGGAGTCCTGCTCTCAAAAGGTCACAGCCATCTGATCCATGGGAAGCTGCTCTTCTCCTCTAGTCACGTGCCCCCCTCCCCCAGCCCCCGATCAGTGGGGATTGAAAGAAACAAGCAGCATATGCTTTTGGATAATTATCAAGAAAAAAAATTGTGTTTTACCATATGTATGAATCAAATGGTCAGATGTTTATGATAACTCTTCTATAATCAAGTTCTTCCTCCTCACACCAACCCCTCCACACTAAAATAAAAAGGACATATTTGGATCATTAGGTGTTTCTGAATTCCAGAATAAGCCCTTTCCACTTAATATTCTTATCGTTATACAACTCTAAGTAGCTGTCCTAATTACTTCTGGACCTGGAAGTTTGGGGTGGGGCGGGGCATACTACAATTGGAGTGTTGGAATAGTACACGTCGGTGACTGACAGAGAACCTGGAGGCACACGTCCATGCAGAAGGACCTTATAAGGCAGGTGTGTTCCTTCCCCAAATACAGCCACTGGAAGAGCCGCAGGGCACAGTTCTGTTTGGACGCCAACTGGGAGGCCCTGGGCTGGACTTGGCTCAATGGCCGCAGACTTGGAACGCATTAGATTGTGCGACTGAGTAAGTGTTCAGCGACTAAGCATAACTGGTGACTTAGCGCTACTGAAGACAGATTGGGTGCTCTCCTTCTGCAATGCCTGGGCTCCTGAAGAAACAGTCACGTGTCGTTTGACTTTGTAGCACATGGGGGTGCCTGGGGTCAGCAGTGACCTCTTGCCATCTGTCTTTGCTTTGTTTTATAGTACTTTTATTTTCATTGACAAATGCTCAGTCTTTGTGTGCTGCGTGAGCCAAGACCATAATGGGAAATCGACATATACATGTAGATTCAAATTTAAAACCTATGAACAAGTACCTCAATTTTCAGCCCATCAAGGCAGTATTTTCTTCTTCCCTTTAGCATCATTAATATAATCTCTGTACATGGTTGGAGGTAGAAATCCTAATTTAGGTAGTTTGGGCTGAAATGAAAAAGAAATGAACAGTGTACTACATAAAGTCATGTATAAGACATGTTTTTCAGCACATTTTTAATGCAGTTTTTGTGGTAAAAATTAGGTGCCTCAGCTGATAGTTGGGTCGACTTATATTCGAGTATACATAGGAATCAGTATAGGTAGAGTGTACATTCAGATCACATTTTGTTGCTTGTAGGACACCAACTGTCTTGGATTTCATTCTTCCTAAGTATAGCCACAATAAAGAGGAAGAAGAAACAAATCAGTCATAAGGGTGATAGAATGATGGATGTATTACAATTTTCATGTCGGTGAAGCGTGTTCAATACCCCAAGGGCTGCCAGAAGAATGCACGAGTCTGCCCTGTAAGAAGCACAACGCAAACACTCTGGAGAACTGAGGTTGGATGGTGAGGCGTGTTCAATACCCCACGGGCTGCCAGAAGAATGCACGAGTCTGCCCTGTAAGAAGCACAACACGAACATTCTGGAGAACTGAGGTTGGATGGAGAGACTTTATCCTGGGTCGCTCCGAGGAGCTACAAGTCCCTGGAGAAGGACATCATCCTTGTGAGATAGACCTGCAGAGACAGGAGGAAGCTCCTCATTATGACGGGCTGACACCGTGACTGGGGCAGCGATGTGCCCCGGCACATGTGGGACCCTGGGGCAGGCCTGTACCGCTTCTCTCGGCTGCACAGACGCCACTGGGAAGTGGAGTTCCCTGGACGGCGCCTGACATGAAGAGCACTTTGTCATAGAATTTCTCTATTTCATTTTCTTATTACTTGGGTGTCGATACATATATACTAACATCCATCAGTTCAGCCATGTCAAGCAGAAAGAAAGACTAGAATTGTTTTTCTTCCTGGACTTCTTGACATCATTTCCCTCTTACCCCAACCCCCACCACTGTTTCTCCCAGCCCCAATTTGTTGTCCCTATAGCTTCATTGATCCTGAGTTTCATAGACAGAAACACAGAAAACACAGCTTCAAGAAGGTGGTCTCCAGGCTGAACCCCGGTGGCGGCCCACTGGGTTGGAGGTTCAAGTCCAGCAGCAAGTCCGGGCCTCCTACTCCCACCACCAGAGGGCAGTGATGCCCCCAAAACAAAACAAAACAAAAACAAGAAGGTGATCTCCAATGACTGATGACTTCCAGGGTTCCCAGGTAATATGGCAACCCATTGCCTCAACTTTAAAATCCCAGAGGTTGAGGAGATAGATGCAGGATCCAGAGGCTGTCAGAAGTGAGCTAGTTTTTCCACTGCATCAACTTATTCAGGAAGTACACTATATCCCCGAAGAAACACTGCCAATTTCATCTGGGATGGAACCTGTGTAAGGGGTTGCACTTCACACTTATCTTCCTAAAACTGTTTGACTGTTCACAGTTGATCCCATCATGAAGTTGATTACATTATGTTATGTTTCTACCAAATTACTGAGAATCTGGGCCTAAAATCTTGATGCAAAACCTAACTGCATATATGATATATTTTGGGCTGACAACCTCATAAGGCACATGCCCTATGATATCTGGAGTCTAGTTGAGGAAATGATCCATTCATTAGTCTTCTTCTAATGTTGGTGCCACATTCTTTTTCATGTAATAAAGATTCCACTGAATTGCCCAGCATAAAGAGTGGGCAATTTCAGTCATAAGATACAACCAAATACACACACATATATATAATAGAAAACACAAAGTATTGCCTTAGTTACATGTTTTAAACCATACAGTATTACCTTATGCTGTTTGAATTGCTGCCTCTTATTCTATGTAAAGTTTCTACATATGCATAATTAAGATTCTGGAATTTCTATACTTTACAATGCAATCTGTAATTTGTTATGATCCACATAGTTGAACACTTTTGCAGGGAAAATATAAAACCAGCAATACTCTTTGGAATTTGGACTATCCTTTGCTTTCACCTGAACTCCATCTGACACCAGCAGTGGTGCCCATTGAATCTTGTTTGGACTCAGCTGTTTGATAATTCTCTCCATCTGTCCTTTGCGATTATCATCATTATAGGTCCCTGCTAGGCAATTGGCCAAGTCGCTGTCTTCCACAATCCTTGACATAACAAGTAACCTACTCCAGCTTCACACCTATTTGTTGAAACATCACAATTACATCTTATCAATTTTCAGACCCATCTCACCCTTAATGCTTCATTCGGTACTGGTTTAGTTATCTAGTGTTACCATAGTAGAAATATCACCAGTGTTCCTCACAACTGGACCAACAGGTAGTAGCCTTATGACAAAAGATTGGAGAAAAGGTTGAATTATTCAGGAGTTTAACTTTCTTGGATCCACAATCAATATGCATGGAAGCTACATTTAAAAGACCAAGCACCACAATACATTGGGTAAATCTGCTGCCTAAGACCTCTTTCAAGGGCTGTAAAGCAAAGATAGTATTTTGGAGGACTAAGGTGCATGTGGTGACTACATAAATTCATGTCCACTTGAGGGCAGTACAAGTTAAGGCTGGAGTCTATCCTGTCAGTCACATCACAGCCTGATAATACCTCCTGGTGGGCGTGATCCTCTTCTGAGGATTCTGGGAACTTCCTCTCTCTCTGTCTTGCTCTTCCTGTTGGCAAGCCATGCAGAGACGTGCTGAGCACTGCTAGAGACTGTCTCTGTCTCAGATGCACCTTCCTGTTGAAGAGATACACTCAGAGAGCTGGAGGAGGAGCCATGTGGAGACCCGCACCAGTGCTGAGATGCTTCCACCACCACTGGATTCACAAGGCTTTTCACCCACCAGCCTGAGATTTCCCCCCGCTTTGCATCATTGCATGTGACTATATGAGTCTAAAGAAAGACTTATGGACTAAGATTGGACTTATGGACTCGATCTGGACTGGGCTGGGATGTTTTCTCAATATATAATTGCTCTTTGCTATAAATCTGACTTTTTCACATATAGGAGTGTCTCTGGATTTGTTTCTCTAGTTAACCTGGACTAACACAGAGTGTCTGATCTAAGCCATGGAATTTTCAATAGCCTCATATGCCTGTAAAGGCTGGACATTGAAGGAGGAAGACTGAAGAAGGGTGATTGCATGTGAATTGTGGTGCTGGACAATAATATTGAAAGTGCCATGGACTGCTAAATGGACCCATCTGTCTGTCTTGAAGGAAGTATGGCCACAGTGCTCTCTCGAGGCAAGGAGTTGAAGACTTTCTCTTATATTCTTGGGACATGCTATTACTTGATATTGCCTTTGAGAATTTCTTTCCAAACCTGAAAGTTGTTTATGTGTATGGCTTGATATATGTCAGATGCTTGTAAAAACATTGGCAAGTGTGATAAATTAAGGATTTCTATTCACCATATGATAATGAAGGCATCTCAGAGAACATTTGTCCTTGGGGTGCTAATTTCCAGTCTGCAATAGTCTTCTGAAATTCCTGAGTTCTTCTATATTGAATTATTCTGATTCTCAGAAATGTACTTTTTGTGGTACTTTGTATGCCAAGGATTAGTTCTGCTAAGAAAGAGGTATATACTTTGGATTCAAAAAATGAGTTATTCTATGAATGAGGGTCGAATTAAACATAGAATGAGAAAAAGAGGTGATGAAATATCAAGCAGAAAACAGTAGAGGAGAGCATTTAAGTAGAGGAAGGACAATCTTCCTTATAAATGGATTTAACTCTTATAATTCTCTTTCATACTATTTCAGGCAGGGTTCTCTTAGAGAAATAAAAATCAGGACACCACTAATTATTTTTTATATATTTATATATAGAGAAAGGTATATAAGATAAGAAAGAAACAGTTAACTATCTATAAAGCAGTACTAATTGTTCGGTGTAGCTCACTTGCATGAGGCAACTAGAGGACTGACAATCCTTCAAGTCTTGAGGGCCGTTGAGTAGTCCTCTGTAGAGCAATCCAGGTTATCTGGTCACAGGCAGCAAACAGCAGAGCAGGTCGCCAACAATCAGCCAGATGACAGAGTCCAAGAGTTCCCAGCTCAAGAGATGTATATTCCAGGATCGTGGTGAAGTAGGGCTTGAAGGATCCTCTACTCACAGCAACACAGTCCACTATTAGGTGTCCCATGGGTAGTGTTGCTTGGAGGTCGAGGAACAGGACGAACAAAGCAGCTCTCTGGTCCGAAGATCCAGAAGCAAGAGAGAGGGTGGAATTTTCCAAGCCCTTCCTATCTCTGCCATTCAATTTATCCCGTGTGTTCATTGGCCATGCCATCACAACAGACCCACCAATCATCTGCAGCCATGTTGGCATAACAAAACTACCCATCACAATCCACCCCTTGCCAACATGGCACCTATACACAATTTTTTACCCATATAGAATTTCTAGACATCAATGAAATCAAACTTATACTTAACATCAAACATCTATCATACATATAAATGAGAACACACTGAGTCCAAATGTAAATGATATATCATACATGAGGAAAGAAAAGATTCAATAAGCTCATAAACAGAAAATACATGAACAATCACAAACCTCACTTCTGCAATTGATCACATGGTCGTAATTGGTAGGTAGAACTACCTTCTTCTACTATCCATCTGTATTACATTTGCCCTCAGCAATCACTTCAGCTGGTTGTGCTTTTTTGCCTGGATGGGTGACCCAGACCTTCATTCCTGAGGGGTCTAGTTCATTAGATGTCCTGTCATGAAGGGGTTGCTGTAAATTACCATTAAATTTTATCACAGGGCATGGTAGCACTAAGAGTTGGCCTATGGGATCTCTTGGATTCCAGATATATTCCTCTTTGTCCCCATTATGTAACACCAGTCCAATTTCTTTTTGATAATCTGGATCAATCATACCACTCAGTACAGTGACACCCTTCCTGATCTGTTGATCCAAAGGCATGAGACGCCCAAAGTGGCCAGGGGGGCAATCTCAGCTGCCAGTTCAGTGGAATCTGTGCTGTGTTTCCAGGTAGGAGAGTTCCTTCCTTCGAGGCCAGGACCTCCAGTCCCAAAGAACATAGGGTTGCTGGGACAGGAAACAAAAATGCTGAAAGTGGGTGAATAGGAGTAATAGTGAGTGGTGCCACTCCAGTTTCCACCCCTTGGTTCCTGGACCCATGAATCCTGGCTATTGGAGATACAGCACCATATATTGGCCGCTGGTTTAAAGCATATACAGCTTCCTGGAGAACACTGCCCCAGCCTCGCAAGTTGTTGCCACGTAGTTTGCATCGCAGTTGTGTCTTCAGGAGCCTATTCCATCGTTCTATCAAGCCAGCTGCTTCAGGCTGATGAGGAACATGATATGACCAGTGGAGTCCATAGGCATGGGCCCATTGCCGCACTGAATTTGCTGTAAAGTGAGTTCCTTGATCTGAAGCAATGCTATGTGGGATGCCATGCCGGTGGATGAGGCAGTCTACGAATGGTGGTTTGGGCAGAAAAATCTATCATGTTCAGTATAAGAAGCCATGATGTGTTGGTGTAATGGATTGTGTGTTGAACTGCTAACCACAAGTTCCTTAGTTCTAACTCACCAGCCACCTCTCAGAGACAGATCAGGCTTCCTGTTCCTGGAAACATTGACAGCCTCAGAAACCTGCAGGAGCACTTTGACTCTGTCCTATTGGCAGGAGTTGGAAGCTAGTCAAGGACAGTGGGTTTGGTTCGGGTTTTCATGTGTAGCATAACATGGAAAGCTTTCCCTTGCCCGATGCTGTCGTTCTTAGCCTATGGTAATGATTCAGCATTATAGTTAAGTCTCTTACATATGCAATAGTCTTAATAATCTTTTGTGCAGCCTTAAAAGACAGAGCACCATGACTTCCGATGGATGCCAATTTCTAGGTCTGGATCAGCATGCACATGCAGAAGTTTGAGCATATGACAGAAAAGCGATCTCCGGGTAAATAACTCAAGAGGAGATCTGAGACAGCTGATCCTGTCTTTTAAAAATAAAATGTAGAGATTGAATATAAATATGTAAAGTGCCAACCAGGAAGACTAGCTTAAAGGAAGCAGTCACTATGGTAGTTATTTCATTAGAATAAGGAAAGATTGGGAGAAAAATGGTCCCTAGTGCTGAGACAGTGGAACCTCATTACTTGCTCTGGAAGGTGATTGTCCATAGGATTTAGAATAAAGAAGAAGGATGATAATGAGCCCAGCCATCTTTGGGTGCCTCCCAACTCATCTCAGGAAGTTCAATTTCCAAGTCTGTTTGCAAGGTAGCAGCCTTCACTGATTTGGGCAAGTTTAAAAAGATAAACAACAGCAAAAAATTAACCAAGTCATAAAACACAAAAGTATCCCATATCAATAAAGATTGATTTGATCTTCTACTTCATTCCCCAATCACTGTTTTGTGAT
Source organism: Nesogale talazaci (assembly GCA_004026705.1). Lineage (NCBI taxonomy): Eukaryota > Metazoa > Chordata > Mammalia > Afrosoricida > Tenrecidae > Nesogale > Nesogale talazaci. The sequence goes on from PVJH01016707.1 coordinate 38,437, forward strand.
AACTTTCAGAAGAAGTAAAAGTTTTATATTTGATTAAAAGAAGGATCTTTTAGCTATCTTAATTGCAATCATAAAAGAAAATTGACTGAGAAAGCTTAATCAACAAGCCAGATACAGTTTTTAAATGGTAGTTTGGATTTTAAAAATGGGACCAATCAAACCAAAAAGCTCACTGTTATGGAGTCATTTCCGACCCATAGCACTTTATAGGGCAGAATTAGCCTATCCCTGTGGATTTCCACGTCTTTAAGGAGGCAGAAAGCCTCATTTTTCTCTATCACAGAAAGTAGTGGGTTTGAACTGCAGACCCCGTGGCTTGCAACTCAACACAGAACCCACTGTGGCCATCAGGTCCCAAACTCAAACTGACTAGTTAAGTACAGTTAGTTCAGTATCATACAGCAATTGACTTGGAATTTAGAATTAAGTCTTAAATTGCCAACTAGTTGGAAGTCTCTAAAAACTCTCTAGATGGACATAAATTCCTCTATTGCAGTGGTTCTCAACCTTCCCACTGCTGTGACCCTTTCATACAGTTGCTCCCAGGTTGTGGTGACCTCCAATCATAAAATTATACATTTTTGTAGCTACTTCATAACTGTAATGTTATTACTCTTATGAATCCTAACGTAAATATCTGATATGCAGGATATATTTCCATTGTTACAAATTGAACAGCATGAAAACATAGTGATTCATCACAAAACAGTTTGTATTTCTAATGACAAATAAATGAAATTTTGTCTTGTACTCATATCTGGGCATATCTGCATGTGGATGGACCTGCCTGGAGAGGGGTAAAGGAATGGTGTCTTGGTTCCTATGACAGTCCTAGGGGACCCCTGTGAAAGGTTTGCTTGACCCTCATAAAGGTTGCAACCCACAGGTTGAGAACCACTGCTCTGGTGGTTACCAAAGGAGCCCTGGTGACATTGTGGTGACTGATGGGGCTAGCTGCAAAGTAAGTGTGTGAAATCAGGACCACTCTGCAGGAGAAAGACCTCCTGCTGAAAACCGTTACTGTCTTAGAAGCTCATAAAGAGCAGTCTCCCTGTCTACCCAGTCTCTGTGAGTCCGCCTTGACCTGATGGCGATGAGGGTGTTTTTATGAGAGTGGTCACCAAACCTCTAGACACTGATGGGTGTTTGCATTTAATTTTAAAATAATTAAAATTAAGTAGCATTCAATTTTTACTTTTTATTTCTAATTTTTCATACATCTTGCATTCTGTGCTCATAGACAATTTGCATTACTGCAGAAAGTTCCATTGGGCAGCACTGTTCTAAAATGCCTTGTCCCATCTGTCACAAGATTCTCCCACACCCTCATCATTTTGGCAATGGCATAGCTTAGTAAATTAGGATTCCTTATTATAATGTAGTTAAATTAATACATGTTCCTCTTTATGTTTACCCCCTTTCTGTGTCTATTTAGGTAAAATGGGCTAACTGCAAGATCATAAATATGTTACTTTTGATTTCTTTTAAATAGATGTTTTCTTTTTTTCTAAGTAGCTTTGTTAAAACCCAACACACTGCCATAAAGTCCATACTGACTCACAGTGACCCTAAGGGACAGAGTGAAAGAGCCCTTCTGGATTTCAGGACCTACTCTTTGTGAGAGAATCCAGCCCTGCTTGTCTCCCACGGAGTGACTGGTGATTTCAAACTGCTGACTTTGTAGTTATTAGGCCAATGCGTTACCACTATGCCAGTAATAATAATGGTAGTGGTATGGACTTCTATTCATATTTCTGATACATACATACATTAAATGAAAATAAAATACATTTGTGAAGAAGAGTTTACCGCTTTATTCAGAGGCAGGGTACGGCTGTGGGAAGCATTCCAAAATACTTCCTATGATTAAACTTCTATTCTTATTGTTTGAACTAAAAATTATCTGAGACAATTCTACTGTACTCAATGTCAGCATGCAAATTGTGTGTCTCAGGAAACACACTGAGTACTCAGTTAGCAGAGATGTGTTTTCTTGACTTTGGGGGTTATATCCTTCAATGCCCTACCTTTACTTGTTTAAAATGTTTTCTTTCTGCCTCAAACCCTCCTGAAGTAATGTTACTAGATCAAGTATTCTCAATTCTGCTTGGTTGAAATGGGTTTCTCAGCCCTAGATGTGTATTTTCATTGTTGTTGTTATGATAAAATAGTGCTCATTTGAAAGAAAACATACTGAGAGAAATAAATGTCATGCTTTATGAAGTTTAAGGAGTTAGCATATTGAAGTATGTGGTGTTCATGAATTGTATCATATTTGACATTAATCACATCTCTCCCGGACTATTAAATGGTGACAGTGTTTTTCTGAATGTACATTATCTACACAAAAGCTTCAATGCATGCTCTTATTCTGAAGTTTTGAGTTCATTAAATGCCATCTAAACATGTCTCGTGAGTTCTCACTCCAAGTGAGGGTCAACTATGGAAGGAGAGGGTACACGTGGATTACTAATTGAGAGACTTTGAGGGCAGTGTGGTGTCACTGACAAGTAGACATGCTATTGTCTGACCTCAGTCATCTTACCAGACTGCCTATTCTGCCCCCTCAATAGATGACCTCTACAGAGGACAGTCACCAGGGCGATTACGTCATTTCACTATGAGTAGCAGTGTTTAGAAGTAAAAATCAGAGAGAATTATGTTACATAAGAAGGTGCTTACTTTTTAAATTTCCTCAGAAGAAATTTTGCTGGAAAGTCTTTATTCCACATTGGTCTTTTTAACCTTTGTACCAGCTCCCAAACCTCGTATTTCTCCATTAACAATCTTGTTTTCCAACACCAGTGCCAAATTTGTTTTCTTTGCAGCACTCATAGCTGTTTGATATTTGCTTACTTTTTTGTCTCATTCCATTGACTAGAATATATGCTCCTTTTGGGTTTTTCAAAGAAATATATTATCTATGATACTTCTTTATTGCTCACCTGCATTTGTCATACCCTTTTTTATAAGAAGGAAAAAGTGATAATTCCATAAATATAAAGATAAATATAAATTAAAAAACAGTTATAAGCACCTCATGTGGTTTTGGTTTCCCTTCTTGTTTATAACTCAACCTTTAGCATTAATATGTGATACCGACACAGAGTAGGGCAGTAAATATTTCTAGAATGAATATATGACTCTCCAGCATATTGGACAATATGACCAAGGCTTAGTGAGATGATTTTGATAGTGAGAGGTAGACCTGAGGTAAAAGAACCAATGTTTCTATGCATCTAAACCTATAGCTACCTGACAGAACTTCATCGTAGACATCTGATTAAGAGAACAAGATGACTCTTGCAAAAATCAGCATGAGCATCTGTAATTGTATTAGTTTCTGTTGCTTCTATTTGCACAATGTGATTCAAAGAGAACCAAGTTCTACCTGACCAGATAGTGGCATGAATGGTAGGAAGATGCCTTGGGGACTTAGTGGTTACAAGGTGGGATGGGAACAGAAAGATTGGCAGTACCAACTGTTAGCCACTCTTAGGAAAAAGCAATAAAGGTTTCTACTGTCTCAGCAAACCAGAGAGAAAGTTGTACACTGTCTCATTGGGTCATGGTGAGTCAGAATTGACCCCCTGGCAGTGAGTTTGGAGTTTGCATTCTGGAAGGGACTATACTTTAGAAAATCAGAACATTGGCTTAGAGTAATAAATAAATACATCCGTTCTCTGTTCTGCAGAGTGGTACCATTGCCAATTTTCTAGGTGGTTTACTAAATAAGCATTTTTTTTAAAGATTGTGTACAACAAGAGACCTCTGGTGCTTCTTTTGTAGGATTGGGGAAATTGCAAGAAGCATCTGGAGAATTATTTCCCTATAAAATGATGTCAAACTAAAATTAATTTTGGTCGACATACTGTTTAGGAAGAATTTAATAAGATATATAATAACTTTAATCATTGTATGACATCTACTCTGATAAGCTTTAGATTAATTGAGAAAATCATGGGCTGCAATTTGGTAGATTTCTGGTTGAGGAAAGAGCTAAAAAGTATCCTTGGTGAACAGGACTTAAGTAGTCCACTTAGCTGCTCACTGACGTTGTCGATGGCTGGCACCTGGCAGCTACTTTGCAGAGAAAAGGTGTTGAGTCTGTTTCCAGCAAGATTACAGCCTTGGGATCCTAATGAGGCTGCTCTAGTCTGCCCTTTAGGGGTGTCATGGATTGAAACAGACTCGACTCAAATGGGGACAGAATTGCACACAGCATTTCGATTACTCAGCAGAAGTGTGTGGGCCTGCTTTTACCCAAGTTATTATCAACAATAGAAGTTTCCTCGCGATATAATGATTTCATGGACTATGTTCTTAAACCTACATGCCATTTTTATGTAATTTTTCCTCATTGAAATGCTTTAATCCACCAATCCCCTAACTTTTTCTAGTATTATCCATTCTTCATGCCCCCAATCACCAGCATTGAGATTATCCCCCAGTTATTGGTTAATTCCTTTGCATGCAAGGATGGTTGAAGTGGAGAAAAAAACCATACTCCAAGTGCTTGTTATGCATGACCACAACCACAAACTCATGAAAATCCATGGCTCCCAAATGGACTTTGATTCAGTGGGACCGTATAGGCTACAGGATAACTGACTTGCTCCTGAAAGTTTCAGAGACAGTAAATATTCACAGGGGCGGAGAGCCTCCTCTGCTGCCTTGGGGGTTAACAATGCTGTGGGTAAAAACCTAGTGCTTAACCACCCGTGCCACTCGGACTCAAGACAAATCACAAGGTCCAGTTAATAGTTACCAAAAGTTCAATTGTTATAAGTAGATAGACAGACAAACGAACAGCTACATAGCTGCCGGAGTTGACTCTGATTCATAGTGATCCTTGAACAACAAAACAAAAAGTTGAGGTCCTCTGTCATCCTTACAAACAGCGAGAGGTGCTCCTATAACATTATTTTGTTTTTTGCTGCTTGTACATTTGTTTCTGTGTTTGATAATCTGTCCTTAAAAAGTCCTTGAAGGTAAACAGGCAGGCATCTAGCTCAGCAGCAATCAAGTCCATGTGGAAGAAGCATGCCAGCCTATGTGATCATGAGGTGTCAATGAGATCAGGTATCAGGCATCAAAGAACAAAAAAATCATGTCATTGTGAATGAGGAGGAGTGCGCAATGGACACCCAAAGCCCATCTGTAGGCAACTAGACAGTCCTTTACAGAAGGGTCATGGGGAGGACATGAGCCAATCAAGGTGCAGTCTAGCAATGATGAAATATACACCCTACCTTAAGGTAGCTCTTAAATGCTACCTTCCCCCACTATCATGATCCCATTTCTACCTTATAATTTTGGCTAGACCAGAGGATGTACACTGGTACAGATAAGAACTAGAAATACAGGGAATCCGGGACAGATGACCCCTTCAGGACCAGTGGTGAGAGTGGCAATGCTAGAAGGATCGAGGGAAGGTGGGGTAGAAAGGGGGAACCAATGATAAAATCTACATATAACCTGCTCCCTGGAAGACATACAACAGAAAAGTGGGTAAAGGGAGACATCAGATTGTGTAAGATATGACAAAATATTAATAGTTTATAAATTATCAAGAATTCATGAGGGAGGGGAGAGCAGGGAGGGAGAGGGGAAAATGAGGAGCTGATACCAAGAACTTAAGTAGAAAGCAAATGTTTTGAGATTGATAAGGGCAACAAATATACAGATGTGCTTGACATACAATGTATGTATGATTATGATAAGAGTTGTATGAGCTCCTAATAAAATGATTAAAAACCATAATCCTTCACAAAACCTTATTCTAAGTTTTCTTCCATGTACTCTGTGGTTTTAGATTTAGCATTTAGGTCTTCATTCATTTTGAAATTGTTTGTATGTGTGTCACACGACGTGGACCTTATCTCAGTTTCATGCATGAAGAAATCCTGTTTTCCCAGCCTCATTTGTTGAGGAGGGTATTTCTCTTTCCTTGAGTGGATTTGATTTCTTTTTGAGAATCATTTGTCCACAGATGTTGGCCAATGTGAATGCTAAGAGGTAGAATCAGGAATTCAATCAGTTGAATCACTCTGTGACAGTTAGCTATGAATCAAGGCATGAATAAAGAATGAGAATCTGAAGGAGTGTGTGTCGGGGCCAAACATTTCATTAACTAAGGTGGGCCACCAAGACTCCCAGAAGGTAACCTTGAATGAGCTATCAGAGAGTCTGATACATGGGGTGGGAGTAAGTGGGCATGAGGCTCAGCAGCAGTTTTTGGACTCAAATATCCCAAAGAAAATAAAGATGGTACAGGAGCAGCAAGAATTTTGTTCTGTTAGGCATAATGTTGCCACAATTAGGGGTCAACTGGAGGACAATCACCACCAACAGTGACAAACGTTCTGCAGGTATGTGGGGGATGAGTGAGCCCGGCAGAAGCTCCACCCTGTCCTATGGAGAGTCGCTGTGAGTCTGGAGTAACTCACCGCAGTGAATTCGCTTTTGAGGTTTTTGGGGTTTGGGGGTTTCATATGCCTCAGTGGGTTCCAACGTGCTGTTCATTTAATGTATGGATGGCACCAGCTTGAAATTCTCAACAAGGTCTCATGGCTTTGGGTCTCACCAATTATATAGCTAAATCTAACCTGAACATATTTGAGGAGGGTAGTAATGAAGCCCCCAGGATTAAAAAGCAATGAGGAAGGGGTAGGGCTATCGCATAGCAGCAAATTTTATATCAACCTGAATGACTGGAATCATGTTTTAACAGTTACATACCAACAGTTGGGTTGATATTGAATGAAAGGGTCAAGGGTAAAAACAGGATGATCAAGTTTAGGGGGACTTATTCTAGTGAGATCCCAGCAAGACGTGATGCTGGGGAAACATCTGGTCTTAAACATAAAAACATTCTATCATTCTGTTTTTAATTAAAGCCCTACAGGTTTCCATGAATTTAGATGACAGCTTGGGGACAAAGAATGAAAAGTCATATTATAAACAGGTATTTTTAAAGCTGCCCAAAGAGGTTGTTTCAACTTCCTCTGTCAATGCATCACTTATGATTCGTGCTCTAAAAGTTGCAGGAATATTTTCAGACAATGAGTTATAAACTATATAAAGTTATTATTATCATTTAATAGTAATAGAAGCTTGTTCTAAATGACCTAAAAAGTCTTTTTCTAGTTCTTCTTTTACTTTAATTTGTACATTGAATTTAGACATTTAATACTATCTTATACCGGATTTCATTTTACTTACTCTGGCCCCAGACAGACTGGGTTTATTTTCAAATAGCTTTTGATTTTGAGAGTTGGGAAGTTGTCATCGTTTTTTCAGTTTTATATATAATCATATATATTTCATCTATGAGAATCAAATGAGGTAATGCACATGAAAATGTTGAGCAGCCTAACATACTCTATAAATGCAAAAGATTAAATGGTATATTAAGAAGATTGTAGTTATTTAAATCTGTTGGAAATAGTTTATTTGAAATCTTTCTTTTTTCAAGCATTTGAGAGAACTACATACCATTTTGCTATAACTAAAACATAGAACTTGCTTTCATTATGTAAAATTAAATTTTTGGAGAAAGATTAACTTGCAATTTTCTGCATAGTGTAAAGATTGTTCTTCTGATGTTGGCACTTGTAGGTTGTTTAGAATTTTCCTGCCAAATGTGCAGTTTCTTGAATTTTTTTAAGTTGGTGGAAGAGAATTAATTTTCTGTATTCATACTCGTTTCCAACTTTAGACCTTATTTATAAGTTTGAAAATAAGCCCCTTTTTTTACCTCAAAAAGTAAAGTACTCATTCCCTGCATAAAGTTGTTGCCAATTACAATGCTGGCTACAAATTTACCTGTGTTCTTATAATTCAGACAGTGATGCAACTTTAGATGTATTTTTCTATGAAGCTGGAGGTCTTTGCAAAAGTCCTATCTTTCATCGTTTCTCTTGATCTCTGTCTCACACAGAAGATATCAGTTTTCTCTCAAGCATAACTTAATAGACCCGACTACATTCTTAGGCTACCTCATATTCACTTAGTATTCTCCACAAACCTCCTTAGGGCATTTCTCATGATTGCATTGATATGTTTATTTGTTTATCACCATCTCCCCATAGATTCAGATCGCAATTGGGGGAGGGCCCATACTTATGTGTTCTCTCCATCCTTCCATATGAATCAGTAAATTGGAGGTACTAATAATTTGCTCATTCATAAATAATGATAGGAAGGTACAGTCTTCTACTGAAACTCTTGCACTAAAATAACATGTGGAAGAAAATCATAGCTGCAGAATAAATAGTGAGAGCGCTACCAGGCTTTTCCTTCAGTCTATTAGAAATATAACATAGCTTCATAATCACGGGCTTTCCTGGCCTTAGAAGTTATGATAGGCTAGATTTTCTGCACTAAAAATTTACTTCCAAATTGTTAATAAATGTTTCATGTGGCCAGTGCAGAACAGTTTTTGCAGACTGTTACTTAGTGACTCTGGCTGGCTGAATTTCAATTCCACATTGAGACACAGTGCCTCAGAACACGGTTTCATAGTCGCTGAGTGTGGAAAAGGTATATCAACTTTGTTTTTAAAAGTCCTGGATCAACTAACTCTCTCTCTCTCTTTCTCCTACTGTAAGCTCTGTGACCTGGACCTTGGGACTGGAGAAAGAGGATTGCAAGTTGCGTTCCATGGTGGGAACCTAAGGGTTTGTGCATAGAAAATTAGAACATGGATTTTATAAGGAGCCTCACGTGGCATCTGCATCATCAGTTTTGACATTTTAACTAATTTTAAATCTTACTAACTACTCATTTTTCAATTTGTAGACTAACTAATAAAAATGCTATGTAGCCGAACTAGTTACTAAAACTAAGAAAAATGGTCAAACTAGTGGAACATATACTTTTAGCCTCAGATTCTGTCTTCTAGACCTATGACAGAATTGAATGTGACCCAAAGTTGTTCTGGTTTGGAGTCCCTGATCCCATATCAGGATAAACGTTAGAAATCTATGAATCCTGGATTGGCATTTCACAAGGATGTCTTACTGAATTAGACAAGCAAACTCTTTTAGCCACATCTGATCCCACCATAATTACACAGATATAGCGTGGGCAGAAAAGCCATGTTATTCACATTTAAAAAGAAAACATGAGAACATGTATAAAAGTGTATATAAATTTTTGTGACAGATTTATTTTATAGAACTATGTATTACTAGGAAACTTAATTTGGCTCACAGCAAAATCCTACCTCAACTCTTACAATCAACAAAAGGAAGCATTACATCAAATTACAGCATAGAAAACCCTGTGAGTTTTGACAGACTTAGAGATGCCTATCTTGCATATTGTTAGTCAACATTGAATTACCTTTTTGTTTCAGTTGTAGGTTTTAAATAGATATCTTTAAATTATAATTTGTGTCAGTTATATAATGCTACCGACGTATTACTTATTAAAACATATCAACCATTTTTGATTGACTACAAATGACTGGTGGTTAGAGTATAACTTTCACATTCACCAATACCTGTTAATGCCATAATTCTAAACTTTGTTCAATGACGTAAGCAAGTGCTCTAAACTTAGAGTATGTTGGGAGTGCAGCAGGCTATAGCTATAAGTAGTATGGTAATGCTAGAAAAGAATATTAATATATGCAAGTACACATTTGCGGGAGATTATTCAACAATGGTTACAGCAATACAACAACAACACAGATCTGCCAGAAATTCAAGCCAATTCAGAAGAGGACATACAGGACGGCTGTCGTGGCAGATAGCAGATGGAGCTTGGCTGACAGTGGAAAATACCAGGACAATGTTTAATTGTGCTCGATTGAGTACACGAAGGTCTTTCATTGTGGAGATGATAGGTTAGGCCAGGTTGTCTAGAGAAACAGATCCAGTGACAAGTATAAGAAAACTTTATTTCAATAAGTATATATATCATCCCAATGCAGTTCAACTCAAGTTGGTAAGTCTGATGCTAGCCCATACGCTCCTCTTCAGATTCACTGAGCCGCATGTTGGTGATGCATTTATTTCCATCAAGTTTGAAACCCTGTTCTATCTTGCGTGTTCTAGGAAAATAAAAGAGGTTCTTGAGGCAATGGAGGGAAAGGGTAGAGGTACAAAATAAGTGTCCAAGGATAAGAGGGAGGAAAGGAGGGAGCCAGGTTGGGGCAGCACGTAGCTTGATCCATTCGGAGGCAAGAGTCCCGAGGTCAAGGTAGGATTTAAACAGGTAGATCCATAAGGAAATGATGGAGGGTAAAGGCAGGATGGTAGAAGAATGATGAGAAGAGATTAGAGTTCAGAAATACTTAGAAGGTAGAAACAACAGCATTTTCCAACAAATTGTAAATTGAGAGAAAGGGTCAAAACACACACACACACACACACACACACACACACACACGAATGTTGGCTCCAAAGTATTTGGCCTGAGTAAAGATTTGCTGTCGAGGAAGATGGCAAAGCTGTAAGGTGGACAGGCTTGGGTAGGGTAGTGATGACTCCGTGTTTGATTTTTGGATTGCTGAGTTTCAGATCACTGTTCTACATTACTCTGAAATTGTTGAGCAGTAAGTTGGCTCTATGACACAGACTGGGGTAATCAGAAGTAGATGCACATTTTAGTAAAAGAATAAATAGGGAGTGAAGACATTGAGAATAGTAATGAAGTGTTTATGTGGTCACAAGCCAACTGTGAAATATTTTCTTTTCTAATGTGTAAAATGAATGTTACAGTTGTAGATGTATACTGTTCAACTATTTATAGACTTGAAGTGGGAAAATAGCACCATCTTGTGGAAAATAATATATAGGTCTCCCTAGAAAGATCATGAGAAAATGACAGAACATTTTTCCGTCTTTGAAAAGAATTTAATTCTGAAATAACCTACTAGTACTTTAATTTCTCACCCAAGATCCTGAGTTTGTCTAAGTTTCCATCCATGGGATGTCTAAGTAACTGACAAGTCAGTAAAGTTTGACAGGCAGCAGAATAACTCTAATTTGTCAATTCTTCGACTTAGTTTACAAAATCTTATAATAATTCTGAGTTATGAAATTGTAATGTAAAGAATAAAAAGCTTGATGAATGGGAGATCATTGCTGCTGTGTCTAGGAGCCATCGTCAGAGCAGTTCCTTGTTGAGTGGAGTGAAATGTGGCCTGCTCTGCCACCAACCTCACATTTATTGCAATGTTTGAACCTGTTCTTGCAACCAATGTGTCAATTCGTCTTATTGAGAGTCTTTTTTCCCACTGGCCCTCTACTTTGCCAGCTTCTATATGTACACGCATCACGTTATTAAAGAAGGTAAAACCTGCTGCCTTTGATGGATGTCTTTCTAGAATATAGAAAATGATTCATTCTT